>MU870281.1:19105-32219 GCA_036418205.1 Ostertagia ostertagi | reverse complement strand
GGAAGGAGTCCTGAGAAGCTTCCACAATCTGGCCTTAAGGAAACAATCGGAACCACGGGAATGGAGATCTTCGCCTTTACCTGAAGGTGGAGGAGTCCAGGGAGAATGATGGTGCAAACAACTGAGTAGGACGTGGGCAGGATGTGTGGAGTGTAGGAACCGGTCCTTTTCAAAAGTGCATGTCAAAGGAGTCGTTCATACATTACCTCATCCGAGTTAGAAAGCCCAAAGGAGTGCTCACAAGGACCATGGATAAGGTAGCAGAAAGTGCCTGGATTTTCACCCGGCAAAAATTACGATTCGGCTATAGAACAGCCAAAAGATCTGGGAAAGAATTGTAAGAAGACTTAAAACCCGTTAGAAGAGCTGGCAGAAGTTGACAAATAAAGTTGATTTACTGCCGCCTATGGGTGGAGCTCGCACCGAAAAGAGCAGTGGTGCACGAAACATTTCAGGTAGACTCCGAGGGTCGAGCGACCGAGAGAAAAGTGGTTATAGTCTGGTAAACGAAGGAAGGTCAAATGCTATATTGGTGGTGGGGCTCGTGCTAAGGTGGGCTTACCTTAGTTTGCATCACTTTCCTTACTGTAACATTTACGCTACGCCACGAAATACGACCCCCCACCTTACCCCTCATTGGACTTTGTTCAACGGATGGTTGACCCTGACTGCAGTGCCGTGTAATTCACGCGAATGCGTATGCAGCCAAACTGGTAATGAATAATTCCACAGATTAAAGATAACAATCACTGTAAAAGTGTGCGGTATATGTGCAGCGCTTATACAACAGTTGCTTAACAGGAAATCTTTGTATTTGTAGCGCAGGCGCTGTTGAGTATAAACAAGCATCGGTGACACTTCCCGGTCAGCCGAAAATTTTTGCGGTACGCAACGAGTCAATGCGGAAAGACTGACTTAGAGGCGTTGGTCTATGAATGCAGGAGATTCGAGGTACATCTAATCCGATATTCGCCCAGCCAAGAGTGAACAAAATCCGAACATTGTCTAAATTGGGTCTTCGTCGTTGGGATTCTTGTGACCTTCTATCTACGAGAATGGAACATAGGAAATGTATAATTTATATGAGTTTCTAAAGGCAGCCTAATTGGGGATATAAACATGAATCGACGTTCTCGAATTGCTCCTATTTCGTGAGAGGAACCACATGAATTCCATCTCAATACAGACTGTTGCCCTTCTCAGTTAGAACCTTACATTTGCCATAGTTTTGCAACATTCATCATATGCACGATTGTTTATGCCGTTAATATTTGACTGACCAATGCGACCGTTTAAACGAGTTACGAAATTCGTACTCCATTCGGGACGTAAGCAAACCAGCCCTTTTGGCGCTTCGGCTGGGACCGTATGCTGAATGTTGGGGAGGGGATGGAGTCCCCGACGGTGGACGGACCACTTCAACTCGGTCCTTAGAACCGCCACAATTTTGGTGCTTACCTCAGAACTAAGCCTTAAAGAGAGGACGGGTCCGTCCCCTCTCCAAGGCTTAGTCCTGGGGTGAGCAAACCAGCCCTTCTGGCGGAGCTGCTGGACCAGCTGCACCACTTGCGTCAGTACTCCCTACCGTACCGAGTTGAAGTAAACCGTCGACCGTTGGGGACCCCATCCCCTCCCCAACATTCAGCATACGGTCCCAGCCGAAACGCCAAAAGGGCTGGTTTGCTTACCTCCCCATTCGGCGAAGGCATTCTGTTTTTTAGAGTTTCTTGCATTGCAGTAAAAGAGATCGTGACTAAAGCTGGCTGTCTGAGGAAGCTTCTCATGAAGAGGCGATCGGCCTCTGTACTTACTTTGCTACTGTCGATCGTGGTCGCCAGTTCCGCCAGCAATATCGATTGGTGCCAGTATTTCCGAATGTTAAAAAGAGATCACATGAGACCTGAATGCAATGGATTGTACAGGTTACAATTTGCTCGACATCGAGGTGAGAAATCGTTTTTCCGTGACTTTCAACCTGCGTCAACCGCGACGTAAAAAATGTGCCAAATGCTACAATTTCGCGGATGAAGCAGGAGAAGAGTGTTTAGCGTTTAACGTGCGCTCCCTTCACCTCACCTGATTCACAATAACCAAGAGCGAGAAATACGGCTCCCAATGCAAAATTACCAAAACTACTAAATTACCACATTACCGATAGCAAGTCGGCCCTACTTACAAGACCTGCGCGTGCATTCACAATTTGCTCTTACAAGTCTTCTACCTTTCGTACCCGGCAACCAAGTGTGGGTTCACTTCGGCCTTCACAAGTAGCTATGAACTCCACAACATCCTACTTACTATAAAGCGCTTCGTCTGTCGTTCTGTATGTCTGTCACGAAATTCCCTAGCTCCTCGGGATCCGCCTGGAGGGACCGGGTCAAGTGTGGGATGGGTACCAGGCTGGTACCAATTGACCGACCCCGGAGGGATGGAAGGAAGGCTTGGTTGGCCCGGGCGACTCACGACCCAGGATTTGATCCCCGGACCGCTCGCGTGGTAAGCGTGCCACTTGCCACTACACCACTTCCGCCCAGGGTAGGCTGCTAAAAGACGGCAACTATCAAAAAGATGTCAAACACATACAATTCATGTGTTTCAAGATCGTAAGTGTTCGCTAGCAACGATGCTGTCTGTTCCTTTCATTTTGCCTGTTTCAGATCATACAATTGCAAACCTTCCGCCTTTACAACACGATTTTTTACCAAGCTTTCGACGATTCGTAAGTCAACGAGCATCGATTACAGAAATTACAAAGAGAGCGCTCGGAATACGTAAGACTTGTTTGCTATTGAACTCGTCATGTGAACCTGAAATTTCATCAACTCTTGTCTACAACCTCACAATCAGTCCCCAGCATAAGGCCCCTGTGTGTCAGCGTAATAACATGACTTAGAAAAGGGTAGTCTCGGCGAATTCCTCATCAATGATAAAGCGAAATTACCTAATTTATATATCACCGAGTCAGCAAGTTGCTATGGTTTTCGGCATTAACGGAGTGGCCCCCAATAGTGTCTTTAACTGGCCACGAGAAACCGGCACACTTCACATACAAGGAGTTTCGGCACTATTCCACTATGTACTGCGGCCCCAAAATCTCAAAATTTTATTTTTCGTCGAAACTTTTCTATAGAGGTAATTCGATGCCCTGTCTGCGAACAGGATGTATTAGGTTGTCGGGAAAGTCTTTGCGCTTTTCTTGTTCACCTTGCAAAATTTTTTGGGATCATTTTGAAAAATTCACTGTTAAACGCATTTGAGCAACGTAGCTTTTCGCAAAGTTCAAAGCTAAAAGTCGTCTTTCACTGAAGGTATGTTCGACTGCTCCTGCCTTTATAAGCCCACAAAATGCGTCGATTGAAGCGAAGCAGTAGGAGTTCTACGTGTTGTGATGGACCTCCAGACTATCTTTCACAATATGCCAATTATTTGGTTGCCGAGTTCCAGATACTTGAGAAAAAACCACAAATCTGGTCGGCCTGCCACCCTCATTGACGAGTGTATTCTGAATTCGATTGGAGAGAGTGCTTAGTGCAATGCACGGTAATTGGCGGAGCTCTTTCAGTGCTACCAGACCACAATGGCCGTTCCTCAATATCGCCTCTAAAAGAAGTGAAATTATGGCGAAAGGATATTTTGTGATCTGACTGACCACAGGCTATTGAGACCATAAAATTTTGCAAGACATTTTGATTTGCCGCCCGTCTATCGCTTGATCCGCCAACTTTGTTGGTGGTGTCAAGAAGTGGGATCCTCAGATAAACCGCACGCGAAAGCACGACTGGCTCGGATGCGTAGAACAAAGGATTGCTACGCCGATTAGAGAACAGCAACCTGGGAGGCAACATTGAAAGCTCATGAGGCTGCAAATGTTTCGCTCACGGAGAGCTGCTGCCAACGAAGTCCACTGCTATTGGTGAACAATAATGTTAGCAAGTGGATTGGTTTCCCGGCATGGTGCCCGGAATGTTTGAGAAACTTTGCTCTACCCACTAGTACCAAATGTTACGCTTCTCAGTAATCTCAAACCAAGATAAGTTCCAGCTAAAACCAACCTCTTACGGCTCCACCAGTACTGGGTCCCGCTCGGTTCCGTGGACAGCTGACGAAAAATGAGACACCCTCACTCAAACGTAGTACGTGCAGTGCGTGATGATCTCACAATTCGCATAAGGGAATGAAAGGCAGGAATTCACTCGTGACGGCCATGCACTCATTTCGCGACAAAAAATTCTATTTAAAATCATTTCTTCATTGTACGTCGCAAATCAGTAGAAAGGCGAGTCGCTTACATCACATAAAACAAGCTAGAAATTGAGGAACGACCTTCAAATTGGTGATTTGTCGCGGCACGCCCCTATCAAATTTTTTGGACTTTCCAGCTACTTCCGTATAGCTTGGCTCCACAAACCATATACGCCCAGGTTGGGCAGAACCTCCTCAATGGTCCTACGCACGAGTGCCTCAATCAGAACTTTTGGCTAATCGGTGGCAACGTCCGATATCCGACCACACTCTTATCATACCCAAAGCCCTCGCTTTCGTTACAATAGCTTTTGCCCCTTACAAGGGAAGGATACCAGGTCGAAGTGGCCATTTGTAACGAGACATACACCACTAGATGTGTTTTTGGACGCTGATCTCGAATCTGCTCTCCAAATCTGCGAAACGATTCTCTGAACGTAGTTATGAAGCGAGATAGTGCAGTGGCAGCGGCCCGGGCCGACGAACAAGAGGTCGTGGATCGACTTCTTGGCGAGTTCTCACTTTTGCTTTTCTTGAAACATTGTTTAAGGAACTTTATCCATGCTAAGTCATCAGCGATTGCCTATCTACAAGTGGAAAGAGCTGGCGAAGAGCTTCGAACACTGTGCGCGTCATTTGCAAATGACCGTCTCTGGCACCCGTAGCGCATGCGTCATGCACTTTCTTGCCAATAGATGTGATTTTCGTGTTCAGCGCATCAAACTACCCCTTCCGACAACTTTTGGTCCAAATCCAAAATTTTGACCTAAAGTCGAAAATGTGGGCACACACGACCGACAGGACACGGCAAATGACGCGCATAGTGTTCGAAGCTCTTTGCCAGCTCTTTCCACTTATAGGATAGGCAGTCGCTGATGATTTAGCATGCATAAGAGTCCTTTGAACAATGTTTTCAAGAAAAGCAAGCTGAGAACTCGCCAAGAAGTCGATCTCACGACCTCTTGCTCGTCGGCCCGGGCCGCTGCCACTGCACTATCTCGCTTCATAACTACGTTCAGAATCGTTCCGCAGATTTGGAGAGCAGATTCGAGATCAGCGTCCAAAAACACATCTAGTGGTGTATGTCTCGTTACAAATGGCCACTTCGACCTGGTATCCTTCCCTTGTTAGCTTGTTTATTGCGAATCTAAGCCAAGTGCATCGTTAATATCTTGAACTGTTCCCGCTACTTTCAGGTCTATTTAAAGCTAGAAAAAGAAAGTCATGCCAACTTGCTCATCGAGTATACCGCATTCAAAGCTTCTGAAAAAGTTATAAGAAAATTTTAGAACAAAGCTGAGCTAAGCATTGGATAGAGCAGGAAAAGCTCTTCAAAATGGTATCCACATCGATTGGCAGCTTTCTCTAGATTTCAAGTAAAATGAAGCATCCAAAGTGGAGTGTCAGAAAACGACAGAACTTTCTGAAACACCTAATAGAAAACGCTGAAACAGTGTAGGTAGGGCGAAGGAATTACTTTCATGTCGTCGGACTGGAGGCTGTCATGAAGTGCTTAACACATTGACGACAACGCGGGGGATATATATCCCGCGCATTGCAGGCCATGTCGGACCGTGCGGGATATATATCCCCCGCACCCATTACACTCATTTTTTTCGCGCACGCCTGATTCTTTTAGAAGTTTCTTGTATTCATTCCATGGAAGAGACCTTGACGTAGCTACAAACATAGTGGCCCTTAGAATGGTCACGTATGCTTTAATTTAGAGGAGGATTTCTGAACCATACGAAATCTTCATTTCAATAAATTTTTCGTTTACTTTTTCTTTTTATGAATGTGAAGATTTAAATAGTAGTAGAAGTAGATAAGGAACCTTAGGGATGACAATATGTGTGTTTTGATTGGAATAATCAACGTAAAATTGCTTTTGAGGTCCATTGCAGCTAGTTCTGAAAATTTCGCTTTTTCATTGTTATTCCATGTCTTTCGATCGAAATTCCACTACTGTACCCCTTAGGTTGCGCTCATTACAATTTACTGATTTGGTTTTGAATTGATCATTAGTTGTGTATTTATCACTCAAAATCTGCTTGAACGACCTGAGGCGAGCGCGCCCGCAAAATCGCCGCGGTCCCACGTGGCCAAAAAAGCCAAAACTCGCGTTGTCGTCAATGTGTTAATATTTAGAATGTGATATTCAATTTACACTCGGATTGTCCGAGTGTAAATTGTTCCGCCCCCCATCCCCCATCCAAATTCCGCCTACCATCCCCCATCCATATAGCTGATACATCGTAATCAAAAGTTTTGCAAAGAAAAGGATTTCTGCAGATGTTAGGTGATGGAGATTTGGAGTTCAATAATGACATCACTGAGCCATTTCCTACTATTCTCATGGTACTAGTTAAGCGAAGCGGAAATGAGATGTTTGACGGCAACACAATTTTCAATTCAAAAATTCCCGATAACATGTCGGAGCTAGAAACAGACCTCCCACCTACTTTCAGGGTTTCATATTTCTCGAGCTCTGATTCGGTCTAGTGCGATCATTGGCGCTGTCCCTATGTACCATTAGTGCAAAGTTCTTGACTCTTACTTATGATGTGCGTTCACGGACCACGCTCTTGATCTAAGGGTCAAATTCCGGACATTACCTTGCATAGGCTACTCAAACCTCTATAATTGCTTAGTTGTTTTCAGACGCGATGGCCGCAGCCCAAAGCCCGTCAGTAGATTTATGTTCATCCCTATCTAATCGCGGTGGAGTAGCGGAAAGACGCTCATGTCCAGTAAAAGTAGAGCTACGCTAAGCACTCATATCTTATCATATCTTTCACTGAGTAAGCGGCAAACGACCAGTTCGTCACACTTGTTACCCTTGTCCATATTATGGCGAAAACGGCTGCCACCTTGCTGACTCTTCACTTTCACCAACCCTTGCGATTGCCATGCAAGCCTCTTGGCGAAAGGACTTTTCAGGTATCCGATTTTGCACGGATCCCGGGTTGGTACCCTATCCAATCGCGCAGATATGACCGCCCTTCCGCAACACCACTTCTAATAGATATTATGAGTGGCTTCCCTGAACTAAATTTCCACCGAAACGTGTACACTGCAGATTATGTATATGAGAAGAGCTAGAAAGGAACATATTGCTCAAAAATTCAAATATAAAGAAATGAGGCGGCCGCCTATGTATGTTCTTTTCATGGGACACGCCACATGTTGGCTCCTCATTTATAATATTTTACCACTAAAGCTTGTATTTGGCCTACACAACGCATTGGAGGAGCTATTTGATGCGAATCCCTCGAGAGACGAGTGCCTTGCAAAAAAAAGAAGGAGCCTAGTGAGCATAGCCCGCCGATCACAGAAGACACGGATTCAATTGTGGATCGCCCTCAAGCTACCCATCTGTTGTTGACTTCTTTAAAGGACGAATTTACGATGGAAAAGCAACCCATTCCAAATTGAGGTAGAGATGGTGAGTAGTACCAGAAAGAAAGCGAAACCACGAAAAACGGCCCAGAACCGGAGAAATGGGACCCCTTCCTTGTCCGTTGATTTGAGCATTGATGGGACTCTCATCGCTTTGCCCTCTTCAACCCTACGCTCTCAGCTATCTAATCACTCGCCCCTATTGGCGATTTCTTCCTTCTTCGACCTTCGGTCTTTCCGTGCAATCCTCCTTTAAGCGTGGGGACTCCTCTTCCTCACTGTGTTATGTACTGGCTCTTGCGACCTAATCCCGGCCCGCGGCTTCAGCTGAAAGTGGGTGTATTGGTGAACGTTCCAATCATAAGCATCGCTTAGTAGAGTTCCCTGCCTAGACAACAAAATCCCGGAAGGGGTCAGTCGAGCGGGTTCCCTATCTGTTGTCATAGGTCAGCTCGCCTGCAAAAATGGCACTATTCAGTAAAAATCATAAGAGAAATTGTAGAAAATTTTTCGCCAAAAGGTGTGAGACACAAAACCGAAGAAGGGGTTGATAAAGTTATGTATTAGATTGATTGAGATTGATTGCGACCTTTGATTTAGACAACTGCAGCACGTTTGTGACGGAATGCCGAGAATCGAAATTGTGCGATCCCGGTTCAATCTGTTACTCAAGGTCTGGGTACTGCTGCCAGAACAATCCTAGGTATTTTTTCGTCTTTCGTGAAACTATGGAGAGAAATCGTTATATTATCTTGGAAAAGGAATTTCACCTAAGGCATCCATATGAATTGAAGTATTAAAGCATCAGAAGAAAATGAACGATCCATGCACCAAATAACCGAAGTCCGAGGCACAATAGTAAGATCAAAGGGAACATAGTTTTCACCACCGTATTTTGTTTCCAAGTGAATATGTAGTCGCATTTTCGTTTTCAGAGAACTGGCAGTGAATCCTATGATATTTCCAATGCAGTGGATACACTCTGTCATCCGCTATCGCCTGCCAGATGGACATTAAAGAGTACAACATCAATAACACTACGGATCTTAGATGCTGTCAGATTCCATGCTGCTGTCAAATAGAGCTTTCAATAAAGTTTGTTTTTCATGCACGGAGAAGCACAATCAGTGGACAATCAAATCTGTATCGATGGAGAAGTAATTGTGTTTTGTCCAGAGAACGAATTTCCTTTTTTTTTCAACAACGACTACCCACTTATCCATTACCAGTTTTGCTCCGCCCGCTATCGCGCGCATCACACGGCAGGCTTTAGCGAAACTGGAGGACCCATGGAATATCAGCATGAGATACTCCATTAACCACCTCACTATTGAATGTGTTAGACCTTTCCCAGTTTCGCTGAAGTCCATCGAGAATACGCGTGATAACGTCTGGAGCTGAACTGGCATATTTATCTCACAACTGTAAACATCCAGCATTCTTCTTGAATTCAGATAATTTAGCGGTGAATAGGATTGCTGTCAGTCTCAAAATGAAAATGAAATATGCCTATTTACATAAGTGAGGAGCTAAGGCTTATCATTTATTTACATTCACCATTATTTAGAACCCCGAAAGGATTAGCGGTTTAATGAGTTTGGGCTTTCTTGATAGAAATGAAAGTTATCATTTGCTGAAGACTTGATTGAGTTTATGCAATCGACTGCTATTAAGTAAGCTGGTCATACAATGATACAATGTGCACGTACCACTACAAATAGAATTTGTAAGTAGGGACGCTCTAGTGTCAGCGCAAGCTACGACTTTTGCGTTCTGACGCGCCTTATCAGCCCTTATCAGTTGTAACCACTTTCCATCACCCACCAACAATGTCCCCGTCCCACCCCACATAACACTTGTAAGTATGGACGCTCTAGTGTCAACGCAAGCTAACGGAATCGACGACTTTTGCGTTCTGACGCGCCTTATCAGCCCTTATCAGTTGTAACCACTTTCCATCACCCACCAACAATGTCCCCGTCCCACCCCACATAACACTTGTAAGTATGGTTGCTCTGGTGTCAACGCGAGCTGGGTAACGGAATCGACGACTTTTGCGTTCTGACGCCCCTTATCAGCCCTTATCAGTTGCTATCGCTTTCATTCATGACGCCCCTTATCAGCCCTTATCAGTTGCTATCGCTTCCATCATGTACCACCAATGTCCCGGGACCACCCCACATAACACTTGTAAGTATAGACGCTCTAGTACCAATATGAACGACAAAACGAAATTGGCGATGCTCGCTTTCTAGCCCCTCTTATCAGCTATTATCAGTCGTTATCAGTTCCTATCACGTACCACTTGTGTCCCCATCCCACCCCCTATAACATATGTAAGAACCACTGCGCTATCATTACTGTGACTCGAGCTATGAATTTCCGTGTCAAACACACACACACAGACATACTTAGCGATTATATATAGTAGGATCTACTATATATAATCGGCTAAGTGTGTGTGTGTGTGTGTGTGTGTGTGTGTTTGTGTGTTTGAGCGGAAATTCATAGCGCGGGCACCATGACCGTCGAGGAGTTGATTTCAAGATTTTATGATTTTATGATATAGGGGGTGGGACGGGGACATATTTGGTGGGGGACAGAAAGTGATAACAACTGATAAGGGCTGATAAAAGGCGCTAGAGCGCAAGTGTCGCGCGAAATTCATAGCTCGGGCACCAGTGATCGTCAGGCGTTCAATTTCAGGATATGATACAGGGGGTGGGACGGGAACATACTGGGTGGGGACAAGAAAGCGATAACACCTGATAAGGGCTGATAAGATTGATCAGGTTAAAAATGAAGAGCCGCTAAAGTTGTTATCTAGATGGCGACAAAAAATTCTATTTAGTTTGCGATTTCGTCGTTACCGTCGAGGCTGCTAACCTTTCCAAGCTTTCTAGGACGATCGGTATTTCTAGGATCCTACTATATATAATTCGCTAAGTATGTCTGTCTGTGTGTGTGTCTGTCTGTACGTACGTCCGTCTGTCACGAAATTCATAGCGCGCTTCGCTGCAGGCATGGAACGCTGTATTTTGAGTATGGTGTAGGGGGTGGGACGGAACATATTTGGTGGGGTCAGAAAGTGATAACGACTGATAAGATCTGATAAGAGGCGCCAAAACGCAAATTTCACGAAATTCATAGCGCGCGTCCCAGCAGCAGTGGGGCGTTGGTTCCAAGAAGTGATGTACAGGGTGGGACGGGAACATATTTGGTGGGGTACAGAAAGTGATAAGGCTGATAAGGGTTGATAAGAGGCGCTGAAACGCAAATTTCACGGCTGGCTAGCTTTACGGAGCCCTTCCGTGTCGTGCACGCGGTAGTGTGCAGAGCTAACCTGGTGGCATAATAAGTGTTGATCTTTCTCTTTCAATGTCATAGGCGTAGGGAGTTGCAACCGCTAGACTATCTCAACATCCAAAGCATGATAGTTGTTTATGCAAAGTCCTGATAGCGTAAACAACTATCGTGCAACTTCAACAAAGGTATTAGTTATCTGAGCTTATTCGGCCGCTAGACCATGTTAGTTTCCGAAAAATGATGGATGTTTGTGGGGTTGACGAGCTACGTAAATAATTGCTTTATCACCAGCAGTATAGTCACCTTCGTTGATAACATCACTCAGATTCATCAAAAGCATGAGTGCTGTTCAACACAAGGGCCCGGCTGTGCTCATTTTTGTTACCGCCTATGTACTTTGACATGCGTGCGGTAGCGAGCGGAGCCAAACTTATTAAACCGCTTCAGGGTTTTCGAAGTGTGAATGTAAAGCAAAGATGAGCATTAGGTCTCACTTATTAGCAAAATCCTAGCGCTAATTGTCAGTATTCAAGAAAAATGCTAGGTGTTTACGAGTTGTGACAAATACCAGCTCAGCATCGCTTCCACGCCCACCTCAATGAATGTAGAGAGCCTCCATCCTCAAGTCATCTGGCTAACATATCCAATAGTGAGGTGCTTTATGGAGTAGATCAGCAGATGTTCCACAGGTCCTCCAGTTTCGCTGAAGCCTACCGTGTTATGCGCGCGATAGCGAGCGGAGCAAAATTGGTGGTTAATATTGCGCTATACATCAACTACACGTAATCAATTTACTGTGGCATCTTGAAATCATAGAACCTGGTCGAATTCGTTTGTTAAACATCTGTTTTGCATCTGTGTATTTTGCACTTAATCATGAAACATCTGGGTTCAGAAGAACAAATAACGCATACGCTATCTTATTCTGTGGTTCTTTGGAAAATTAGTGCTTCGCCTCAAGTCGCTCTTATAATCAGCTCTTTTGTTTGATTAAGTAGCGCGATTGAGTAGCGGTCGATACTACTTCTAATCGCCAAACGCCGGGTGCTGAAGATTGTGTGTTGGCCGTATTCACGGCATTTTCACGGCATTTGGATTCTCTTTTTGCAGTCCTCTTGATTTTTTCCAAATATTTTACCCAGGTAATACAAAGTGAATACGAGATCAGTACTACAGCAACGGGCTTGTTGAGTTCGATGGAAAGCAGATCGAACAAGTGGAATCATACTTTTACCTTGCACAGGTAGTCACAGAAATGGCTGAATATAGAGCCAAATCCCGAAAAGAATCCGAGCTTCATTTATTCCATTCAATGACTTTAACACGTTGACGCCCGCGCCGATTTCGGCGTTTGTCACACATGTGTCATTGGCGGTATTGCGTGCGCGCATACTCGGCGATGCTTCAATCTCATATGTGGGACATTTCGTGCG
Source organism: Ostertagia ostertagi (assembly GCA_036418205.1). NCBI lineage: Eukaryota > Metazoa > Nematoda > Chromadorea > Rhabditida > Trichostrongylidae > Ostertagia > Ostertagia ostertagi. Next base: position 19,839 of record MU870281.1, on the reverse strand, counting down.
TTTCCCTTACGGGACCCACATAACAGATTCGTCGGAAGGGCGCGGGAGGTTTCGTTCCCCTTTACCAATTAGAATTTTTCAAGTTTTGTTCTAGTTGTTGTTGCTTTAGTTCTTGTTACTACAGTTCATAGGTCTAATAAGTGTTTAGCTTGGTTTCGTACGTATTTCTGCGAGCTAGTAGACGTGTTGATTAGGAAAATTTTCCGATAATAGTTTCTTTTTGATTGCCAAAGAAACTCGAAGTCTGAAGCGCAAACTGCATGCAAATTTCGTAATTGATGATAACTTGTTCAGTAGGTAGGCGTATTAGAATCTGATTGTTTGTGTTGAAATTGAAGTTGTCGACATGCCACACGTTCTACGGATTAATGAGACTAACGGAAGTCAATTAGTCAAAGAAGTATTAAAAAGGTTCATGGGGGAGCAAAATACAGATGTGCATACCCGGCGATGCACAAATGTCAGATGTGGGAGTTTCGACGTGCATACCCGGCGATGCACGCGGGCTGCAATGTGTTAACACATTGACGCCCGCGCCGATTTCGGCGCATGTCACACATGTGTCATTGGCGTATTGCGTGCGTGCATACTCGGCGATGCTCAAATGTCATATGTGGGACATTTTGTGGGTTTTCGTTGCGGGACCCACATGGGCAATCATCGAAAGGCGCGGGAGCGCCCATTTTTGTATATGAATTTGAGTCTTTTTTCAGTTTGCTTGTTTTCACGAGTTT
>MU870281.1:0-18120 GCA_036418205.1 Ostertagia ostertagi | reverse complement strand
AATGTAGTCCGCAGCCCCGCCCTCCCCGACTTCGAGATATGGACTGTACACAATGTCGCAAGCCATGACCATATCTGCAAAAAAAAACTGTTGATCCACACAATATGGATGAAATGTGATGCGTGTTTCCCAGTTTATTTACAATGAAAGCCGTCTGCACGAGCATGCGGTCATCCCATTTTGCCGGCAACTTCCCTAGACGGGAGAAGTCTTGAGTCAAACGCAGAGGAGCTTCCTTAAAATGTTCCCACCAGGGAGGAGCTTATTGGGATCTTCAAGGTCGCGACATAGCAAAAGATGGTGGGAATTGAATTCTGTCTTGTTATTGTCGAGCGTGAGACGCCAGCACTAAAGGTTCGCAGAAACTCTTCACCACGCTAACCGTATGCACTGTGATGGCAAATTTCTAAGAGGTATAAAAGCTTATGCTGCGCCGGTTACCATGCTTGCGGGTCGACGCATCTTGATGGTAACTTGGAGGTTGCTGATAAGTTTTCCGGCCTGAATCTGTAAGACAGGAATGATGTTGTAGTTGATTTCATCCGAAATGACATTGCACAGTTGCAGTGAAATTCTAAGAATTTTGCAACAGCTTTGGGAAGCAAAGCGTATTCATGCAACATTTCTATTTTTGATTATCATCACGGGTCATAACATGCAAAAAGGATGCTAAAAGCAACGAACTAAATTGGGCAGCTAATCAAAAATGATACCCGGTCTACTTTCATTATTCACTACTCCTTACAATGGAATCAGTTTCCCAGTGATCCCTTCATCATGAGGGGAACAGTGATTAAATGCCGCGAATCTTCTGAGATTCATCCACGCTTCCGTCAACCACACAGCTCTTCATTAGTGCTAAGGTTCTGATGCGTAAGTGAAGCCTATCGTTTGTGATGGTGTGTGAAGCTGAGCTGGCGCTTACCAACTGTAAACGTCTGGCCTTGTATTCGGTTGATTTAGGTGTTGAACAGGTTTCTTCGCTAATGGTATCGAATGGAAACAAAAAGTGGTCCCTCACTGAGCATCTGATGCTTATCTGATGGACATTCTTCGTTATTCAAAATTTTAAATGGTCCAGCGTTTCAATGGATTTCCCTTTTCTTGATAAGAGATTCGAGGAAATCTGTTTATTTGCCAAACACCTAGTTAAGCCAAACTAGATGTTCTTCTATAGCGAATTTATTCCTACTCGCTAAACTTCTGAAAAGATCCTCACGTTCATTGCCATCTACTGTCACATGTCGTCAGCATTGAGTCAACTTAATCATTTGACATTTAGAGCCTTACATCATAATTTCGCGAAAGCAATGAAACTGATTATATGCGCATTTAGACACCACTTGCCATTTTTTATTAATCGTCACCATATGCAGGCCAATGTTTCACTGTCAAAGTGAAAAGCGCAACGAAGGTGATGTTTAGATTATCACTCCAGCAGCCTCGGATCCTGACTTCAGATTTCCTCCCGCCTTAGCAGTTATCATTTGTTATTACTTCCGATCACATACCACTCATCCCCGTCCCACCCGTATACAACATGTAAGAACTAATATCCTACTCAGGGTGAACCCTACGTTGTTACGAGTAAGCTTCCCAAATGAATGAATTTGAACAAAGTTATGATCGTTTGAAGGTTAAAAAGTCGCATTTGCACAGAAAAAAGTAACAACGTACTAAATTTTTATTAAATTAACTTTCGAAGAATTTTTACCCATGGTTGGAGAGAGAATAATTTGAATTTTCCAAATCAAATCACTTCGGCGCAGAAGCTCGAATATGAAGGAAGTTATAGCCTTAGAAAGAGGGGTGTAAAAATTGTGTTGCAATTGAAGAACGTGAAGGATTTCAGTATTTCAATTGGAGCGATAATTTTTTCTGACTTCTCATAAGTTTTTATCAGGTAATATTGTCAATATTCCGGTCACTGGTTCAGTTTATTTCATCTCCTAGTTTGGTAACCCTTTGGAGTACACGGATATCTTTGAATGCATCTCATTTTTTCGTGTTTGGAAGCAGCGATGAATATCTGTCGTGGATTTTGCTAAAGTTTCATCTTTGATGACTTACGTAGAAATAAATATTGATGGTAAACACTGTCTCTACACAAGTGTCACATACAAGGGGGGTCGTATCAAATCACCCATGAAGGGGGGGGGGTCGTAAAAAATTTCCAAAGAGTAACAACGATAGGGTTGACCCTGATCCTACTGCTGCCGCAAATGGCGCAACCGAAGTGATCAGGTGCCAGTAATCGGAAGTTTCGGCACTCCAGGGCTCAAAAAACGGTAAAACGGTGATGACGGCGAATGGCTCCGAATTTCTCCCCCCCCCCAAATCTAGTTAACACAGAATAAGGGATATTTCTTTGCAATCACTTGACCAGGAACGATACGAATAGCATAAAAATACGGGTGCGTTTAAAGGAGGATTGCACGGAAAGAACGAAGGTCGAAGAAGGGAGAAATCGCCTAGTGGGGAGAGCGGTGAATCTCTTGAGGGTGCGGACAGACACGCAATCGGCATCGAAAGATTTGACCTCTGAGATCTAGCATGGCTCAAAGTTGGCGAGTTCGGCGATCTCCGCCCACCGATCATCTGATCACTCGCCGTAGTTCAATACGTGGCGAGTGATTAGATAGCTGAGAGAGCGTAGTGTTGAAGAGGGCACAGCGATGAGAGTCCATCAATGCTCAAATCAACGGGCAAGGAAGGGGTCCCATTTCTCGGGTTCTGGGCCGTTTCTCATGGTTTCGCTTCTTTCGTGTACCACTCACCATCTCTACCTAATTTGAAATGGGTTGCTTTTCCATCGTAAATTCGTCCTTTAAGGCGCAATCGCGAAAACTTTTGCATTTATGCATGTAGTACGCATGTATGTATGTGTGCATGTCAGTATAAACGTCCGTCTTTCCGTAGGCAAGATGAAATGATAAGAAAACATTGGAGTAAACAAAGCGTTGGCAGATCTGGGTTACTTGCAGAACTTGGGCTATGATTTTTTTTGCAATGGCATAATTGGTCTAGTATCCACGACGGCTGTATGAACAGTGATTTCACATTATGCTCCACTAGCGGCTGGATGGGAGAGGAGGCAGTACGGGACATGTTGAGACGGAAAACCAACATCCATCAAGGCTAAGGTACAACTAAGTGATGAGCAGCGCTATTACGTCATGATTGTGATGATGTCTAGCACGTGAAACATCGCTCTGCATAAGTGCCACCTCCACGCCATCCAAGCCATCTTCGCTGCTCTTTTTGTCCATTCTCCGTCACAGCTTCTACTGATATCATCTGTCCATTAAAGTTTCTTTATTTGCCATGTACTCCACAAAATAGGAACGAGCCTGCGACTCGATACTGATTGTTTCGGATGGATCTCATAAGGCTCTACTCAAATGCTCCGGGATTTTTACAAAGTCCTCGACTCCAATGCATTGTCTATAAGGTTTCGGCAAAGGTAGAAGGGAAATGGGCCTGAACGCGAAACGTACAGATGGAAATTAAGTAGTGATTCCGAATAAGTAGATTTAATACCCATAAGCCTGCAGAGGGCCTGCGAAGGATGACAGAACGATTTGAATGCTCTGATCAAATTCTGTCATTACCTATAGAGCTATACTGGAAAGGCTGGAGTCAGCTGTAATAATCCAGCAAGAAGCCGCAAAAAACGCAACGTAACTCACTAGTAATGACGAATCAACTATTATGTTAAGGAACGTCGCTGATTGGAGTTGAGTTAAAGCAAATTAAACACATCACCCAAAAGAGGAACTTCAATGCATAAACAGGAACACCCTTGCTTTATTAAATGAAGTATTAATGAAGACATTTCGTAAAAGACATGTAATGAATTGTTGTACGTATTTTCGTGATAATTTGTTCGTTTGCTTGATTCCTTTTTCCAATGTCATCTGTGGCCAAAGGCATGTTTCTGGCCATCTCCAGATAAATTCTGCTGTGCAGTCTTATTGCATGAAGGTTTTGTTCTCTTAGCTGTTTTGAGTATTCCACTTTTTCTTGAGCGCAGGGATTTCGCTCTTTTTACAAGTGTGGGAGTCGTTCTTTTTTCCTCATTGTTTTCTCCTTCAACGGTCTTTTCATCTCGTGTAGTGTGTGTGGTCCCCATGCAAGTAGCCAGATCCATTTTCGACTTTGATGGTGTTCCCCTGCTAGTTTTTAAGAGCGGTGGCTCAGATTCTTCTCGTTGAGTTTCCTTGTCAGATTCAAGTTCCACTGGCTGTCCAGCTGCTCGTCTTGTCGGCGTTTTCCGACGGTCCTAAATTAGCAAATTTACCACGAAATGAGATGAAACGGAAGTTCTGATTTCACTGATTCCAGTTCTGTCTTTCTACCACGTGTAGTTTGCAAAATGCTCAAAAAATCATCATTGAAGCCAAAAGTACACAAGTTCATCAGTTACCACATGGATGCGCATTTACAACCTGAGCTAACCATAAGACCCAACGAGTTCTGAGCCACGCATATAGCGTTGACCGTGTCAGCATAAGCTCGCTCACGATGGGATCCTTGCTGGAATTCTTACAACTCGTTCAATTTATGGCACACCGCATGCTTCCTACAGCGCCTCCTAACCGTCTGTATGGATACGTGTGACATTTTCTCATGCTCTCATATTAGAAGAATAAACACGTTGTATGTACAAGGTAGCTGCTATTATAGAAATGCTGAATCTTGGGACAGAACTAATTCAAATGAGAGAGTAAGATCAGCTGATCATACCTCTTTCTATGCAACGACAAAGCGGTACAGCAGTCATTCGAAACGGTCACCTCTGCTGATGGCACAGGCCCGCTTCCTGACTCACAATTTGTCGGTGCCAGTGCCTCCCATTCTCCTTCCCAAACGTAGGAAAGTCCAAGCGTAGAATCGCTTTTTGTCCTTTTGCTCCAAGAAGCTTTGGATTGCAGGAACCATCGAATCATCTCGAAAGGGTTGGTTAGCCAGATATCGGTTTCGCCTTTCTGCCTTGTTTAATAATGCGCCACGAAGCTAAAAAATATTCAAAGAAGGGCTCAACCTATCTCCGTTCTAGATTTTGACGTTGAGTTCAATGGACTTTCCTAAGAGAACAGATTGTGCGATTAGCTTCGAAGAGATTATCCAATATGAGAAGAAATGACAGACGATGGAGCGTCACTACTGCGCGGTGGTACACGCGTGAAAAGAAACGACCACCCACGTTGGACAGACTCTCGACTCGTAACAACGTACGTAGATGACCTTGTTCCCCTTAGGTAATTATTCACTAGATAACTAAAGCTCAAGATCAAGAACAGTTGAAGAAAATTTGGGACCCGCGCAAGGTCAGCCGTCAAGCCAACGGAGCGGTCGCCTTGTCTTAAGAAAGTAGAGATAAATGGTTTTCGGAAAATTCTGCGCATTTGGACAACTTTTTTCAAAATTGTTTTTCTTCTTTAGTGCAGCCAACAATTGCTGATACATACACCACCATAATCGTCGAAACATTGCTCTTCAGCAGGCAACTTCAGGTTGCCGGCCGTTCAGAAATCCCGAGTCTTTGGGACGAAAAGCTCGAAGAGGTTGACTCCGAGTAGGTCCGGATCATCAGACTACTCTTTCTATACCATTCGACGGCAACAGAGGCTTATGGTAATCTGTCCCAACCAGGTTTGCCGAATTCTTCAGGTGGATCAGCATTCTCCCATAATGAGCTTGAAGACTTTTGCTGAGACCTTCTTCGTAATTCGTGGGCGAGCGTTGCCGACATAAAGTAAAGTTTCTCAGATTTTCCGGGCACCATGCCGGGAAACCAATCCACTTGCTAACATTATTGTTCACCAATAGCAGTGGACTTCGTTGGCAGCAGCTCTCCATAACGAAAGCATTTGCAGCCCTAGAGCTCTCATCGTCAGAGTTGCCTCCCATGTTGCAGTTCTCGAATCGGCGTTGCAATCCTTTGTTCTACGCATCCGAGCCAGTCGTGCTTTCGCGTGCGGTTTATCTGAGGATCCCACTTCTTCCACCACCAACAAAGTTGGCGGATCAAGCGAGAGACAGGCGGTGAATCGAAATGTCCATGGAGAATTTTGTCGTCTCGTGTAGCTAGCTAGTAGCTCCTGGTGAGCCAGATTGCGAAACACCCACAAATTGACGTATTTCAAGGCGATACCGAGAAGTGGCCTTTGTGCTCTGACAACTCTGAAAAGCTCCGCCAGTTATCGTGCATTGCACCGGGGACTCCTCCAATCGACTTCAGAATACACTCGTCACTGAGGGTGGCAGGCTGACCAGATTTGTGGTTTTTCTCAAGTATCTGGACATCGGCAATCAAATAATTGGCATGTTGTGAAAGATAGTATGGAGATCCATCACAACACGTCGGCATCTTACTGCTTTGCTTCAATCGACGCTTTTTGTGGACTTACAAAAGCAGACATAAGACGCTTTTTCAGCTTCGAACAGAAATCAAACAATGAAAGCGGAATGCTACAGAACAAATGCTGAGAGCAGTGACCACTGTTTACATACTTTCCACAGCGAATGCCTCAACACGAAAATATTTCACAAGTTGAAGAGTATAATGCGTAAAACTTTCCCGACAACCTATATATGGTGTATATATATGTACAGTACTCGCCGTTTGAAATCGAAAATTCACGCGAATAACGCGAATCCTCGTTAATTTCGTGAATTCGTTCAAAATTGAGCTTTCGAGAATCCGAAGATATCGTTGAATTCAGCTCGTCGGACTGTAGAAGGGCCTCAAAACTTACCCCAGAATGCGCCACGTACTCAATCTCATCCACTACATTGTGAGATTAGATGAATGTTATTTTCCGAATTCTTAGATCTTCATTTCGTTTTTAAGCGCTTACTGGCTTTACGTGTTCCCTCTGCTCTCAATATCCCATCCTCTGTATATCAAGTGGAATCTTTGAACAGTTCTCAGCAGGCATAGTGGCCTATTATGTGACATTTTCCATTTTCAGAGGAGATGTTTTGCAGAAAGCTGTGAAGATAGCGAACAATTTCCTTCACTGTCGTAGACTACGGTCACTTGTCTGTAAGGATTATATGGAAACCTTGGTCGCAGGTGAGCGTTTCTTCCGTGGTGTGACCCCAAACATCACCCCTTGTCATGCCTTTGCCCCCTATTACGTGACAAGTCCCATTTTTAGAGGAATGTTTTGTAGAAAGCTGTAAAGGAAGCGAAGAATTTCCTCGTCATGCCCTTGTGAAAGTTCAGATTTTTTGCATTTCCAGATGAACTCGCAGACCTGAAATGTGCCCCGTTAGCTTCCCCGTGAAAAATGCTATCGAATGATATGCATTACTTCCCCAGTTGAAACTTTGGTTTTTCACCGTTTTCAGCCTTCCCCTATATCCCACGATTACTGCCCCAAAATCTCAAAGTTTCATTTTTCGTCGAAACTTTGTCTATTGGGGTAATTCGATGCCCTGATTACGAATATGACATTCATTTTTGATGCTGGTGTCATTTGGCGGCGCGCCAATTTGGCGCCACGGCTGTTTTCACCAAATCTGCTGAAACTTCGTCATTTGGGGTTATTTGGGGTCCTGATTACGAAAACGACACCCGTTTTTAGCGCTGGCGCCATTTGGCGCTGGCGCCATTTGGCGCCGTTTGGCGCCAATTTGGCGCCACGGCTGTTTCCACCAAATCCGCTGAAAACGTGTGTATAGGGGTTATTTGGGGTCCTGATCACGAATATAACATCCAGTCTTGACGCCGGCGCCATGTGGTGTCACAAACAACACTTCACAGTCAGAGCGTACTCTTAGGCACCTTTCTCAGAGCGCCGACTGTCAGGTCATCGAATCGGAGACTTTCCCACGACAGGAAGGAGCCAGAAGCATGTTTCACGTTTTCGACAACGGAGAATAACGATGGCTCTTGCTACTCTTTAGCGACACAATCGTCAATGAGAGCTACTGGGCTTAGCCTTGAAGGACGTGTACGACCACATGTGTACCACCACATGGCGCCGGCGTCAAGACTGGATGTTATATTCGTGATCAGGACCCCAAATAACCCCTATACACACGTTTTCAGCGGATTTGGTGGAAACAGCCGTGGCGCCAAATTGGCGCCAAACGGCGCCAAATGGCGCCAGCGCCAAAAACGGGTGTCGTTTTCGTAATCAGGACCCCAAATAACCCCAAATGACGAAGTTTCAGCAGATTTGGTGAAAACAGCGTGGCGCCAAATGGCGCCAAATGACACCAGCATCAAAAATGAATGTCATATTCGTAATCAGGGCATCGAATTACCCCAATAGACAAAGTTTCGACGAAAAATGAAACTTTGAGATTTTGGGGCAGTAATCGTGGGATATAGGGGAAGGCTGAAAACGGTGAAAAACCAAAGTTTCAACTGGGGAAGTAATGCATATCATTCGATAGCATTTTTCACGGGGAAGCTAACGGGGCACATTTCAGGTCTGCGAGTTCATCTGGAAATGCAAAAAATCTGAACTTTCCACAAGGGCATGACGAGGAGGCATGTTTGGGGCCACACCACGGAAGGAACGCTCACTTGCGACCAAGTTTTCCACATAATTCCTACAGACAAGTGACCGTAGTCTACGACAGTGAAGGAAATTCGCTATCTTCACAGCTTTCTGCAAAACATCTCCTCTGAAAATGGAAAATGTCACATAATAGGCCCACTATGCCTGCTGAGAACTGTTCAAAGATTCCACTTGATATACAGAGGATGGGATATTGAGAGCAGAGGGAACACGTAAAGCCAGTAAGCGCTTAAAAACGAAATGAAGATCTAAGAATTCGGAAAATAACATTCATCTAATCTCACAATGTAGTGGATGAGATTGAGTACGTGGCGCATTCTGGGGTAAGTTTTGAGGCCCTTCTTTGTGTGTAGCGGTCAGCCCGCATAAGCGGGATTATATACACATCACATGCGAGCAACTACTTTTTGAGATGAAAATCGAGTGCATGGCGCAATCCTATATGGAGCTTTTCCAAAGTATCAAAGCACATTCTTATAGTGTCCGACGAGCTGAATTCAAAGATATCTTCGGATTCTCGAAAGCTCAATTTTGAACCGAGTTATAACGAATTCACGAAATTAACGAGGATTCGCGTTATTCGCGTGAATTTTCGATTTCAAACGGCGAGTACTGTATATATATGTACATGTATATATATACTGTACCGTCCAGAAGTCTCCAGTGGAACACTTTTTCCTATTGTAACTTTTTTCTGCTGAATCATCACTTCAATTTTGATACAATTTATGGACAAACCTTCCCATTAGGTTCCTGGGACGCAGGTCGATTCAGGGGAATGGACTCCCTGTTTCTGTAGTGCTGTGTTGATTCATACCAGCTGTCTCCACTCAGGCGCATCCATGCATGCTTGCGTGTGTGGTGCGCTCTGTGTGTGTGCGGTTGGTATCCTGCATGTCGGCACAGCCAAAAGCTTGCATTCAAGTGACTGGGAAGTACATGGGAGGCGATTCGGGCCGCCTCCAAAAATAAGCCCCTTGTTCCGCTCCAGGATAGCGTGGCTAACTACCTGGAGGTCTATCCTAGCCCACACGACAGAGCCTGGCAAGCTACTCGTGTGCCTTCAATATGCCGAAAACAGCAATATGGATGGGCCTCATTCCCCTGAACCTGAGGGAGCCCCCAATACGGCAGCGTTGGGTAGGACCGCTCGGGAGAGGCTGCTAGAATCTCAGGGCCCGGATAGGCTGCCTAAACGAAAAAGAGGATGGAGAAACGCGAAGCATTCCATACTCGATATCCGAGAGTTGGGGTAGGCGTGTCACCGGAAGTGACGTGCACTTGATAGAAGCTATGTGGATAAGCTGCTTCCAACATACATCGCTGGATATCAGCAAAGCATGCTGGCAACAGCTTATCCACGCAACTTCTATCAAGTGCACGTCACTTCCGGTGACACGCCTACCCCAACTTTCGGATATCGACTGTATATGGAGTTGGAGAATTTCTACAGGAAGATCATACCTTCTTCAAGGTCATCGTCGGCGACTTCAACGCTAAGATTGGCCCAAGAAGAACGGCTGAAGAACTTCACATCGGTACTCACGGAATGGAATGGAATGAGCAGGGTGAGAGACTGTCGGAGTTTATCATGTCGACCAACACCATCCATGGTAACTCACAGTTCCAAAAGCCCTCTCACCTTCGTTGGACTTGGGAGTCACCTGATGGACAGTTCCATAACGAGATAGACCACATCATCTTCAATCGAAGGTTTTGCCTGACCGACGTCGCTGTTGTTCCAAAGTTCTACACGGGATCGGACCATCGTCTCCTCGCAAGATTCCACTTCTCGATGCGTGTTGAGAGAGCAGCAAAGTTCAGGAAGCGAAGCCCCAGGACAGTCATCAACTGGGACCACTTCGCTTCCCTCGTCAGCTTATGGGAGGATTCCGTCATCGAAAACATCGACGAGGAGTACTATCGGCTCGTTGAACATCTTCACGATTGTGGCAGGAAGGCAGAGAGTTTGAAAGTCACCAAGGGACGTCTGTCTCCGGAAACTCTCGAACTGATACGCCAGCGTGGAGCCGCACGAGCTGCAGGCAATCACCGACTCACGTCCGAGCTTGCGAAGCTATGCAGAGAGGCGATAAAGGAAGATCTCAAGGAGCGAAGAGCAGCAGTATTAGCTGAAGCAGCAGAGGCTGGGAGGAGCATCCGCAATGCCCGCCGAAGCTTTGCCAGCTACAAGACCAAGATGACCTGCCTCCGACGTCCGGATGGAACAGTTACTGCATCCCGAAGGGCAATGGAGAAAGTCATCCACGACTTCTACTCGGATCTCTTCGATAGCCATGTCCATCTGCCTACTTATCAACTGCAACAGGATGGATACGTCGTTCCCTCAGTTCTCTCTTCCGAAGTCCGACACGCCATCAAGTCGGTGAAGAATCGTACAGCACCCGGTCTCGACAGGGTCCGGAACATCTGAAGAATGCACCGCCAGTTATCATCAAAACTCTGGCTCGACTCTTCACGCGCTACCTGTCGGAATGCAAGGTACCCACTCCGTGGAAAACCAGCAGGACCGTGTTGCTGTACAAGAAGGGAGACTTGGACGACATTGGCAACTATCGCCCAATCTGCCTGCTGTCTGTAATCTACAAGCTATTCACTCGAGTCATCCTCAACAGGATCGGCAGAATACTAGATGAAGGACAGCCATGCGAGCAAGCAGTTTCGAAGAGGGTTCAGCACGATCGACCATATCCACACGGTTACAAGACTCATTGAAGTTTCACGAGAGTACAAGATGCCGCTTTGTCTCACGTTCATCGACTTGAAGAAGGCCTTCGACTCTGTGGAGACAGAAGCGGTCATCGAAGCCTTGGGCAACCAGGGCGTCCCTACTCAGTACATCAAGGATTCTTCGTGAGCTCTACAGCAACTTTACGACCAGAATCTCACCATTCTACAAGGAGGTCATCATCGACGTCAAGAGAGGGGTTCGACAGGGCGACACCATCTCGCCCAAACTCTTCAGCGCCGCTCTCGAGAACGTCATGCGTCAACTGGAATGGGAAGACATGGGAGTGAAGGTCGACGGCCGGCAACTACACCACCTTCGTTTTGCTGACGACATCGTTCTTATAACGCCGAACATCGAGCAAGCGGAGCGAATGCTGGCTGATTTCGACTGCGCCTGTGGTAAGGTCGGTCTGCAGCTGAACCTAACGAAGACGATGTTTATGAGAAACGGATTGATGCCCCATTCACGCTCAACGGAACGAACATCACCGAATGCTCCAGCTACATGTACCTAGACGGAGTTCAGCTACGTCTAGGTCCATGTAGCTAGGGAAATCAATATGATGAACGACCTAGCTCCAGAGCTGAGCAGGAGGAAACGAGCGGCTTGGGGAGCGTACAAGAACATCGAGGGAGTAGTGAAGAAGACGAAGAACATCCGGCTCCGTGCCCACCTCTTCGATTCCGCTGTCCTTCCTGCCCTAACCTACGCCTCAGAGACTTGGACTCTGCGCAGGCAGGACGAGCATGCGGTCAGCGTTATCCAACGCGCTGTCGAGAGGACGATGCTAGGAGTAACCCTATACACGCAAGTGCAGAGGGGAATCCGGAGTTCCGAACTACGCCAACGATCGAATCAGGACGCTGCCGTTTTCGCCAAGGAATCGAAGATAAGGTGGGCCGGACACGTCATGCGATTTTGCGATGACCGTTGGACCAGAGCGGTTACCGACTGGATCCCTCGGGACGTCAAACGAACACCTGGACGACCGCCGGCCCGATGGTCAGACTTCTTCACGAAAGCTCTGAACGAAAGGAATGAAGGCTTCGTCCCTCGAGCGAGGAGGATCCACTGGACCACTCTAGCACGCGACAGGGACGAATGGAGACGTTGCTGGCGCCCGCTCGAGCAATTCGATGATCAACGGGACGACAGGTGACAGGTGAAACCTTCCCGACCAGAAAGTATACATTAGTGTTGGATGGGAGAAAGAATTTAGAATGAAAAAATCAATTCACGAGAAATTCTTATGTAAGACCAAAGTCCACGTAAATTTTCGAACTGTTATAAAATACAGTTTAGAAGAACAATCAACCGCATGATAGGAACCGTTGAGCGAGCTCAGCACTTTGCTAATTAATTTCTGGGAGTTGCTGAAACTTCAACTACGGCCCAAACGTGGAATGAGTCAATGAATGCACTGTACTATGTTGGATAACCTCGACAATTTTCCCTAAAATTTGAATAATTTCTCTTCAATATTCCTAGCTTTTCCTGCCAAAGGCTTTCCCTCCCTCTTGTGTGATAGCATGTCCAGCTGACGGAACTACTCCTTCACAGAGGAGAAACGGTGCTTTTGGTCGCTTCATTGCTAAAAAATGAAGCCATCAGCGTCCATTTGCCATGCCTGTGGACACATAACCCTCCCAAAACCTAATGTATCCGTCTGCCTTCGCCACTCAGATAACCTGTAAATTTGTCTGACGGTGAAGCGGTAAGAGATAACGACTTTACGCACACCTAAGCTGGAGATCCCCAGATAGAGCTCTTACGTCATCTGAAGCGACGAGAGTAAAGATGTATTACGACAGCGACGGCTGACATGTTTAGTTTCTTGACGGAGAACGTTTTGATCCAAAGTATCAGCTGCCATCCTTTATTTAGGTGAAGGCTTTGTTACGGGAGGCCGTAGAAGAGGCTGTCCCGCTGCATAGTATTCTAGAATAGGTAGTGCGGTCGTATCCAGATAGATTCTAGAAGAGTTTCGTATCAGTGACAATATTGATATAGTGACGTGTGACAATATTAATATACTATTATAAATATATTATTCGTGTTCGTCTTCTAGCAATAGGGGACCAAAGCGTCGCATGTCTTTTGTGAAGGAGGGGTTTTGAGAGCATGACGCGTACGGAGTGGCCAATTAAGTCACGTGTCCCGAGCGTCTTTGGAACACTATGCAGAAAGGATAGCCTTCAGCAGAAAAAGAGCCAGGAACATCGAAGACAAAATCATCAATCTGAGGAAAAGTCGAGGAGGTTTTCCCAATAGGCAGTGCATAAATTAACTCATTCCACGGTTAGGTCCTGTTAAAGTTTCAGCAGCTCCAGAAGATTATCAAAAAGGTATTGAATCTGCTCAACGTTTTCTATCATGCGCTTGACTATGACCTTGAATTTTAGGCTTTTCACGATAGTTTGAAGGTTACTTGGTTGTTCTTTGGTCTTAATCTAGAATTTCTATTTGAATGATCTTTTCATTCTGAATTCCTTCTCCCATACAAACTAATACACTTTCTTGGTAGGGAGATTTGCCTATAAAATATATCAAAAATTGAACTGATTCGATTCCTATGAGCGCTTGTAAGCTGCAGTTTAGCTAAGCGCGCATGACACGGAGGGCTTTGGTGAATTTGGAGAATCCCTAGGTTCTACTGCTAAACTACAAGTTGCTTCGTTAAAAGCGTTGGCCGACCGTTCCATAGGCTGCCCACTTTAGCTAAAGCTGATGCTTGAAATGCGCAGTGAAGTGTGAAATGAAAGTGATGTTTGTAAACAGCCACAATGCATCGAATATGAGGATAATGTGGCGGTCGAATACATATTATTTGATGGTCATGATGTTTAAATGGAAATTCGAAGATTCCAATCATTATTAGGAACTGTTGGGAGTGTCGATTGGTGTTTATGTTGATGATGACAGCGCAAACGAAATGATACTGAATTGAAATGTGTTATCTGGGACGATTTTGGGTACCCTCTGTCTCATCAATCATAGCGTTATTATCGGTCCTCATCAGCCATGATCACTTTTTGTCCCCCATCAAAAATGTTCCCGTCCCACCCTGTACATCACTTCTTGGAACCAACGCCCCACTGCTGCTGGGACGCGCGCTATGAATTTCGTGAAATTTGCGTTTCAGCGCCTCTTATCAGCTCTTATCAGTCCTTATCAACTTCACCCCACCAAATGTTCCCGTCCCACCCTGTACATCACTTCTTGGAACCAACGCCCACTGCTGCTGGGACGCGCGCTATGAATTTCGTGAAATTTGCGTTTCAGCGCCTCTTATCACCTTATCAGTCTTATCACTTTCTGACCCCACCAAATATGTTCCCGTCCCACCCCTACATCATACTCAAAAGACAGCGCTCCATGGCTGCAGGGAAGCGCACTGTGCATTTCGTGACATCTCATTTCAGCGCCTCTTATCAGCTCTTATCAGTCGTTATCACTTTCTGACCCCCACCAAATATGTTCGTCCCACCCCCTATATCATATCAAAAAATCAGCTCCTAACGACTGCTGCGACGCGTGCTATGAATTTCGTGACACACACGCACACACAGACACACAGACAGACGTAGCGCTTGTATATAGCATTGATATTTATTATTTCACATTAAATCAAGGGCTGGAGGGCTCTTATCAAGACCCGATCTGAGGGGAGGGGTCATTAAAATCTAAAAGGATAAATGTAGAAGGATCAGTTTGGCTCCGCTCGCTACCGCGCATGTCAAAGTAGGCTCCAGTGAACTGAGCATAGCTACGCTCTTGTACACGCATGCATTAAATGCATTTGACTGATGTTAATAACGAAGGGTTATTACAGTTCTATTGATAAAGCTGTAAATTCTCATAGGTCAATGCTCACGAATTTCCCAATCCATGCGATCTAGCGGCCGATTAGGCTTGGAATAAGCAATACAATTACTTTGGCTGCTTACTATCAGCCCTTAGCGTAAACAACTACCATGCCTCCGGATGTTTCAGTGGTTTAGCGGTTGAACTATTTCTCACACTGGTGGTGACATTGGAATAAACACCTCCGATTATCGTATTTCCGCTATCACCGACCATTTTAAGGAGCTCGGGTAAATTAGCAGTTCAAAGGAGGCTGACGGCGACATCGTGAATAGGATGAAGGTTCTTATCGCGCATCTGCAAATTTGACTGAGGACAGACGTCTTCGTTTTCCAGCTGCGATCTTATCAGTCCTCATCAGCTGTTCTCTCCCTGTGTCACTCACCAAATGTGTTCCCGTCCTATTCCATATATTATATCTATAGGACAGCACCTCATTGCTGCTGAGCCGCTCGTTATAAATTTCGCCTTGCATTCTAGCGCTCCTTATCAGTTTTTATCACTTTCTATCCCCGTCCAAATATTCAGATCCCACCCCCTATATCATATCTGAAACCAACTCCTGACGACCACTGGTGTGCCCGAGCTATGAATTTCGCGACACTTGCGTTCTAGCGCCTTTTATCAGCCCTTATCAGTTGTTATCACTTTCTGCACCCACCAACAATGTCCCCGTCCCACCCCACATAACACTTGTAAGTATGGTTGCTCTGGTGTCAACGCGAGCCAGGTAACGGAATCGACGACTTTTGCGTTCTGACGCGCCTTATCAGCCCTTATCAGTTGTTATCACTTTCTGTCTTCTACCAAATGTGTCCCCGTTCCACAGGTGATTTTGCGATTCGAGTACATTCCAACGCGTGGATATTCAAAGGCAGCGGCAGGAAGAGAAGAAAAGGAATAGCAAAAGGCTGTTATAGCAATCAGGGCGCTTAGGTTGCTGGCGCTTGTTGTTAAGGGGGGGGGGGGGGGAATCCCATGAGCGGAGAGATTCAACCAATTATTGTGTTTGGGACTAAGCCTGAGGGGAAGAGTTTCTCGTGGAGGATGTGAGCAATTTCTGTTCTCCCGAGCGTATTTCCCTTCTCATGAGCTTAGTTCTAGTGTCACCTTCCATTGGCCCTGTTTTGAAAGTTCTCCCCAAGGAGCGCCGCGATTAGCAAAGATATAGAGTTGACAGTAAATAACATTTCACTAAATGGAATATGATAATTATGACATTTCATTAAAGTTTCTCTCTTCATCTCCTTTTGCTGTAATCTTCTCTGACACCACTGCATCGATCTCCGCGAGTGGGAAGTTCTTTCAAAGCAGAACCTTGTGGATTCTATCCGCGATCTGCACACGTTCTGACGTGTTGAATTCCACCGCAGGAGCCCGCGAAGACTTGCCTCGTCCGGATCGCCGCGCAGCCCGCCGCGCGATTCGCCGCGTGCAACCCCGGACGCACCAAAAGTCCATCGCCCCTGTCCCACCCTACACAACACTTGTAAGTATGGACGCTCTAGTACCAATATGAACGACAAAACGAAATTGGCGATGCTCGCTTTCTAGCCCCTCTTATCAGCTATTATCAGTCGTTATCAGTTCCTATCACGTACCACTTGTGTCCCCATCCCACCCCCTATAACATATGTAAGAACCACTGCGCTATCGTTACTGTGACTCGAGCTATGAATTTCCGGTCAAACACACACACACATACACACACCAATAAACCCACTTAGACCATTATGTATAGTAGGATAATATTTTAGGGCGGATCATAACTTTTGAGACACCTTGGCCGTTTTTCCATCTCATTATTTTTTTATTTGTGTGATATATTTATTCAACATAGTATAACCACCATTATTAACAACATACTGCCAATGCGTGGGACAGCTGTTTAATACCTCTCTCGTAGAACTTCAGTGGCGTTTGGTTGAAGAAAGATTGGATGTCGGATTTAAGATTATGTCTGTTAGCGCAAGATTTCCTCTCCAGCAGGTGAGCTGGACAGCGGAATAAGTGGATATCCATCAGAGCGAGATCGGAACAGTAAGGCGGATGCGGAAGAACGGTCCATACGGGAGCCCTTAATTTTTCCTGAACTTCCGTAGCAATGTGGGGTCGGGCACTGTCATGAAGAAAGTAACAAAGTCTTGTTTTCCTTCCCCTTGTTGGCAACGCGATCGAGCTGTTGACTGTGAACTTCTGCGTTGACTGTTGCATTCGTAGGTAGTAGCTCCCAGTGCATAACTCCTCTAGCATTCCACCAACAACACAGAAGGATCTCTTCTGGATGAGGTTTGGTTTCGACTCCAGGTTGCTTAGGGCGAAGCCACTCCCGCCTATGGGATCGGTTAACGTACGATACCCACTTTTATCGCCAGTCACTGAGTTTGAAAGCCAGTCTAAAGTGCGATGTGAATCAGAAGAAACATGGCGATATCGGACCGCATGCGAAGCTGTTGCTAGCATGGAACTCGTATGGAACAAGCTCCAGCGTTCACGATTCGAGAGATCTTAGCACTGTCGTCATGCTGCAGTAGAAGAGCTTAGCCAAACACTGAGCAGACTGCTTCGGACCCTGTTACGGCGTGGCGCAGAGCATCGATATCGATTGTGATGGTATGTCCAAAGTGTAAACCATCTCCAAGTGAAAAGACGCCATCTTTCAATCGATTCTACTATCGAAAAACAGGGCTCGAGAGAAAGTGTTCTTGCTCAATGTCTAGTTTTTCTTTCGAGTAGGTTCGCGTGCAGACCATTCCATTCGGCACTCACGAAAAATTAGAACTCGGAGAGCGTCGCGAAATCTGTATCATAGGAATAGAAGCGGCTAACGAATGAACTGGCAAGCTGTTCGAAATTGTGGAAGTCGATGCCTTCTCATTATGCATGTTACGAAACTTCAGTGACTCCCCGAAGATTCTCACGACAATGGACGTAAAGGTCTCAAGTGTAGTGTCTGATGTAAAG
>MU870280.1:9224-33762 GCA_036418205.1 Ostertagia ostertagi | reverse complement strand
AACGTTTAATTGCCCTTCCATTAACGAAACGTGCAGTAGCTGTCAAGAGATTTTAGTTTTTTTTTTCTTTGTTGACTTGGCGCAGCCAGTGAAGTAACGAAATTGCATGTTTCAAATGCATATATATATAGTGGCTTAAGAATCAAGAACATGACGAGCAACTTCGTTTTCCAAAATCCGAAGTCTCACTCAAAAGATATTTTTTTGATGTTTGAGTTTGAAGTTCTTACGTCTTACGGTTATGTTAGGTTATGTTGTCCAATTCATCATGTTTGCACTTTTGTTGATACATTGTTCATAAAGTATTGATCATGCGGTACTGGTGTCAACTGCTGTTTTCGATGCATGTGAGTGTCGATCGACATGTATCCAAGAAGGGAAACTGAAAAAGGGTACTTGCTGCCAAAGTCGTGATTTCAGCCCTCAGAGCCTTCGAGTAGACTAGTTCCAGAACGGACCCTGGCAGTTCTGTTTGTTCTATGGTTCTAGGTACAAGACGTTATAAACCAGCAAACATTTCACCTAGTAAAGATTTATTCTGCGAAGCTCGTTTGCTTGGGTGGATGTGACTGAAAATTTGGATACTTATTTACATAGGTTACATCAATAGCATTCCTAAGAATCAGCAAGCATTCAACATGGATCATGCCCCTTTTATCGAGCTCCATCGGCCCCTTTGCTTCACCTTTTTAAATCTTCACGTAAGAACATACACAGTAGCTCTCAAATGTATTCGGCCAAATGCTTCTTAGGCTTTAGCTTTCTTTAGACTCAATCAAATCTGTTCAATTTTTGATAATTACAGACAAACCTTCTTCACTAAGTAAGTGCGTGATTGCTGAATGGGGGAAAGAATTTAGTAAGAGAAGTTATTACACTAGGAATTCTCGAGTATGGCCGAGTTCCAAGTGAACTTCGATTTCTTGCAAAAGTTTACAATTCAGTTAAACAATCTACCGCAAAATAGAAAACGTGGAGCAGATTTAATACCTTCTTGGCAGAATTCTGGAGTTGTTAAAACCTCGGCAGGTCTGAGTTTGGAATCAATCAATGATTGCACTCTTGCAATCAAATGCAACTCAGAATGATTGCGTCTATTGGGACAACTTCCCTCAGATTTCCTCAAATTAGACAAGCTTATCTTCCATATTTGTAGCTCTTTTTCTTGCTCTGCCTTCTTCCATTGTGTTTCTATGAAGCTCAGGACATGCGGCTGAATGGTCGCTCCATTAGAAGCAGACAAAACAAATTCTTCACAGTGGAGGTGCTTTTGGTCGCTCCATTGCTGGAAGACAAAGGCATTAGCGTGCAGTTCTTATATCTATGGATATATAACCCATCCTATGAACTAACTGCATCGGCCTTCCGGGGTCATCCAGCGTTCGCAAATAGCCTCTGGCGCACAGCTTTTCCAAAGGTCTAACATAAGAGCCTCCGCCTAAAGTACGAGTTGGCGCTCGATACTTGGATGGAAACAATTTACCCAATCCAGGACCCCATTCACCTGCCCTACTGCTATCGCCGACTAAAAATCACAACTTCGACGCTCCTCGCTCCAGATGACGTTAGAGCGCTATGGGAATCTCAAGTTCAAAAGTGCATGAACCCCGTTTCATCTGCTACACTTCAGAAAAACAACCTTATACACATGATTCCTGACTGGTGAAGGTAGACCGACGCATTGATATTTAGAAGGAGTTGTGTATCTGCATGTATGGCAACAGCTCGTTGATGTTTTTGTCCCCTAGCAATGGAGCGACCAAACGCACCGCATCTTCACTGAGGTGTTTCGCCATCATGGCGTGCTTCTAACAGAGCGACCAATTCAGTCACATGTCCTGAGCGTCATCGAAACACTATGGAAAAGGCTGGGAAAAGCTTAGGCAGAAAAAAGATTCTGAAATGTGGCATATAAGCTTGTTAACTTCAAGGAATTAAGGGAGGGACCTTATAAACAAGGCAATCAGTGATTGATTCCACACTTAGAACTAGAACTCCAGGTTTTAGCAACCACAGAACGTTATCAAGAAAGTATTGAATCTGTTCAACGTTTTCTATTGTGCGTGGATTGTTTTGTTGAATTGCAAGCTTTGTACAACAAATTGAAATTTTTGGAGTTCGGTCATACTCGAGCATTTCTGGTGTTATAATTTTTTCTCAAGTGTCCTCCCATTCAAAAATAATACAAGAAGGTTTACCTCGAAACATATCAAAAAATGAACTGATTCGATACAGAAGAAAGAAAGCTATGGCTGAAAAAGCATTCGGCCGAACACTTTGAACGCTACTTCATGTAGGTTGAGCATGACTTTTTCAGTGCGACATATGTATGGGTTAGGGCCGCTCCTTTTTACCAAGCGTTTCAGTCAGCTGTCCGTCATGAGCGTAGACTCAGGACGCCGAGGAAAACTTTGAGATGGACCACTCATCCTGTTGCTACTGCACAGTCCACCCCTGCGTGCACAAGGTCTTTGAAGAGCGTGATTGCTCTTCTGATGCTACGATGAGGTTGGAGCAGCACATCTATGCTGCTGGGGAAATAGAACACGTATCCAGTTGACTACAGCTTTCTGGAAATGGAAGAGTTTCAAAAAAGAAAGTTGGATACTCTCAACGAATGCTTTGAAACTTTTACTGAAATTGCCTGTATCGCCTCTCGCATCTTGACCATTGATTGACTTGAGTGGGCGACAGTTTCGTTGTCCCTGTCACGTGCTAGGTTCGTCCAGAGGATCCTCCTCGCTCGAGGGACGCGTAGGGCTCCATTCTTTTCTTTTCCGGATTGATGCAGTAGGATCATCCGCGTAGGAGGACAAATATCAAGGATGTAATCAATGCTGTGCTACTTTGGCCGAAGGATGTGTTTCTGTCACAACTTATCGGCTTTTATCACCCTCTACCCCCCCCCCCACCCACCACACACACATATATGGTCTCGTCCCACTATCTCCATTACATCTGAGGACAGCGCTTCAACGCTGCTGGGAGCGCGTACTATGAATTTCTTGACACTTGCATTCTAGCGCCTCTTATCGGATCTTATCAGCTATTATCACCTTCTGTCCCCGCCAAATATGTTCCCGTCCCACCCCCTATATCATATCGAGGGACAGCGCCTCAATGCTGTGCCGCGCGCTATGAATTTCGTGACACTTGCGTTCTAGCGCCCTTATCAGATCTTATCAGCTGTTATCACTTTCTGTACCCCACCAAATATGTTCCCGTCCCACCCCCTATATCATATCTTGAAATCAACTCCTGACGACTGCTGGTCCGCGCGCTATGAATTTCGTGACACACACACAGACAGATTCAGCGTTTATATATAGTACCAGTTGGCGCCGCACGCATTGCGCGCGCAACACAGATCTGCGGCGAATTTTGATGGTGCGACGAAAATTTTCAAATTTGGCTTGATACAATACGAATATCTGAATTCTCCGCTAAATTCTATCCGCTCTTTCTTCGTCAACCATTATCCTATTTTTCTCGGTCCTCGGCCCGGACAATAAATCTCGTGGCGAACTCCGTCTACTTCGGTGCGTGCCCTGCCCACCAATAGCATTTGGCCTCCCTTCCTTTCGCCGACCTCTACCCCCTTTTTCACCGGTTCGAATTACGACACCTTTGGCAAACTCCGCCCGCTTAGGTGCGTGCTCTACCCACTAATAGCAGTTGAGCTCTTTTCCCTCACCAACCTCTAACCCCGTTTTCCCCTATCTCTAGGACCTCTTGCAACCGAATTGCGACACTTTTGGCAAACTCCGCCCACTTAGGTGCGTGCTCTACCCACTAATAGCATTTGACCTCCTTTCCTTCGCCGACCTCTACTCCCTTTTTCCCAGCCTCCTGGACTTCTTGGGGCCGAGTTATGAATTTTCGTCGCAAACTCCGCCCACTTTGGTCAAGCCCCGCCCACCAATGACAGTTAACCTCCACTCCTCCACCCACCTCTATCCACCTTTTTCCCAGCCTCCGGAGCTTCATGGAGCCGAGTTATGAATTTTCGTCGCAAACTCCGCCCACTTTGGTCAAGCCCCGCCCCACCGATGACAGCTGGCCTCCACTCCTCCACCCACTTCCGTCCCACCCTTTTCCCGCGGCCTCCGGGCTTCTTGGAGCCGAGTTATGAATTTTCGTCGCAACCTCCGCCCACTTTGGTCGAGCCCCGCCCACCAATGACAGTTACCCTCCGCTCCTCCACCCACCTCTATCCACCTTTTCCCCAGCCTCCGGAGCTTACGAGCCAATTGAATTTTCGTCGCAAACTCCACCCACTTTGGTCAAGCTCCGCCCACCGATGATAGCTGGCCTCCACTCCCTCCACCCACCTCTATCCACCTTTTCCCCAGCCTCCGGACTTCTTGGAGCCGAGTTATGAATTTTCGTCGCAAACTCCGCCCACTTTGGTCAAGCCCCGCCCACCATTGACAGCTGGCCTCCACTCCTCCACCCACCTCCATCCACCTTTTTCCCGGCCTCCGGGACTTCTTGGAGCCGAGTTATGAATTTTCGTCGCAAACTCCGCCCACTTTGGTCAAGCCCCGCCCACCATTGACAGCTGGCCTCCACTCCTCCATACACCTCTATCCACCTTTTTCCGGCTCTTTAAGACTTCCCCGACCCGAATTATGAGGGCTTGTAGAAAATGCTGTACACTTCAGAGCGCGCCCCGCCCATTCTGGGCGGGCCTCCGCCCACGTCATGTATGCAGGAAACACCTTAGACATTGCTCCCTTACACCAAATTGTTTTCTGCTCTGTAGGCTTTCTCCCAACCGAGTTATGAAATTTTTCATAAAGCACTGCTTTTTTGGAGAACGCCCCGCCCACCGGGGGTGGGTCTCCCTAATTCGATGTGACTTACCAATGCACACCTTTACCCACTTTTTGGCCCAGTTTCGAGGTGTTTTGTCACTGAAATTGAAATCTTGGTCTTCAGTACAGTTCATTTCGCACGCCACGCCCACTGTGGGCGGGGCTCCGCTTAGCTGATGTGTGTTTTGTACTTCGTGAGACCTTGCCCACCCATCCCACACTTGACCCGGTCCCTCCAGGCGGATCCCGAGGAGCTAGGGAATTTCGTGACAGACATACAGAACGACAGACGACAGAACGACAGACGACACACGACAGACGAAGCGCTTTATAGTAAGTAGGATGGGTATCATACCTCTAACGTTGAGTCACTACGTGCTTGTTGATTGTTGACTGAGGGATTGTTGTTGTTTATTCACAGAGGAAAGTTGTGGATCATGCAGTCTACAAACAGGGAAGCCCGTGCTCACAAAGTCCTGGATTCAGGTTCTAAGCAAGCAATGGGACTGTGTTTGTGATGAGCAATACCTTTCCTCTAACACTGGACGACTCAAGTCATGACTAAAGTCGAGAGATGCAATGAACGTAGTTATATGTCAGATCCAGTGAGAAGTTGCATTCAATTTTTGTTATTCGAACCTTTCAACTATTATACGTGTGCTTCACCCACACAGCAAATCACCGTAAGTCTGATGAATGTCGAATGCCGAAAAAAATATCGGCGCTTATTTGGAAATCGTTGATAGCCTCATCAAAAACATTTATTGCCTTTGCTCATAGCAAGCCCGGAAAGTAAAGCCGCGAGACATAAAAACATATTTGTAGTGCAAGGCGTTGTATAGAAGCAGCACTGACAGGTCTGTTTGTCAGACACACGTGTCACCTTTGCCCAAATTTGAAATGATGAGAGATTCCAATTGTATGTACAAGGTGGTCAGAAGTTGTGATCACCAGATGAAATGATCAGCAAAATATGTAGTAGGTACACTCACAAAAGACGAATGGAAAACAAAAGTACATGTATTGGGAGTTACTAGACGGAGAACTACATTAGTTCCCCATGGAGCTATTGACTGTTCTACGAAAGGAGCAGAGGCTTCCGAGCAGGATCAACCGTCACGTTGGACCAATCTCGAAAGTTTTACAACCCTCCTCCTGCTAGCAAGCCTCGATACGAACCCCTCCCCAGAAAAGAAACAGATGCGTACTGACACTTGGTATTTGTGTCTGTTGCATATTACTTCGTACTTCTACTTTGAGCGTTACACGAAATTGAGCGCGGCAGCCCGTCGCATTTGCATCGACGCGCAAGTCCCCTTGACCCAGCGCTGATGGACCGAGCAGACCACTAATTTTCAACCGAATGTAACTCTGTTTAACTTCAATAATTTTTTAAACGCTAAGTAGATTAGTAATCTATGAGACAGCTGGTTTCAGAAAACTGGTAGAGAATTAAGAATCCACAAGAAATGCGCGCTTCGTCATTTAAAAAGTTGTAATTTTTTGCAAATATGAAAGTGTGAGAAGTGGTAAGGAAAATTCTGAAACAATAGATTGTTTCTCTCTCTAGACTCAAACTTTTGCAAAGTTTCATTTCTTCAAAAAATCGCCCCGTTGGACCGTTTTTTTTTGTGCACAACCGGGTTTTTTGGCTTTCAATGACTATAACTTTCTTCAAGATTCAACCTTTTGCAATTCTTGTCCCCCTGGAATAAAGAAGAAGGTTAGAGCTTTCTAACGTTACTTGAACTTCTTCAAAATTGATGGAGTCAAAAATCGCCCCGTTGGACCGTTTTGGGGAAATCGCGGACCGATTTTTGGCAGAGCGCTGGTTTTTTGGCTTTGAACTGTTATAACTTTCTTCAGATTGGACTTTTTGCAATTCTTGACCCTTGAAGGAAACTAGAACGTTGGTGCTTTTCAGTGAATACTCCGTTCCCAAAGATCTCGTTTCCAAAGTAACCCGTTCAAGAAATTTTCCCGTTAGACCGTTCTTTTCATGAATTTTCTGAGCTTGGAAAGCTTACTTGGAAACACGAGTTTTTAACACACTACTCTAAATACTCACAGTTCTCTACAAACACAATTTTATGGGAAATAAGGATACTCTCCTTCTGCAATGAGCGGTTGCAGTGGTGGTGAACAGAATCTTGAAAAGGTAATCTGTCTCGTTTTCTTTCCGCCTCAACGGAACCGTTCAGAGTTGCTCACTTTTATTTTTCACCAGGAAGTTTATTTGGAATTACTAGTGGTACGCAAAGCTTCGTGCTTGCAGAACAACAGATTGTGGACGGTGTGCAGGGATGTGCAGAGCCTAATGCTACGCAAGAAAAAAGAATTGCGCGGGGTGGTAATGTATTAGGCACCGTATTGAAAGAACCAAGTGCACACTCAAAGGGAAAAAGCGAGAAGGGAAAAAGTGTTGATGGGAAAGAGAAAAGAACACCGAAATGCTCTTACGCAAACAATTCATGTATGGGGATGAGCAATATACGAATGGTTTATTTTCGCATGGACTGTATGTAATAAAATTATTGATTTCATAGGATGATAGAATTGAACCATTTGCAACTCGCATTAGACGTCAGCTAGGCTACCAACGCTTGTTTAATTGTTAGCACCCTTCCAGACTATTGATAACTAGGCTGAATATGCAATCCGCAGAAGTAAAGGAAGCCAAAGAGAACGTCATACGTCAGGTCGTAGTTGCAGCTGATTAGGGCCCAAGGCATTTGGAGCTAAACTTCAATATCTTTAAGTATTTACTAGTCTATGGAAATATCTCAGTAATTTCACCCTGTCGCATCACCCTTGCTCTGGCAAAGAGTCTCTAATTCACCCATCCTTTCGAACCCAGTCAGGTAGAGCAACACAATTGCCAGCAACGGGGTGTTTGCTGGTGGAAAATTTCCGAAATACTAGGTGTGAGGATAGTTCTCGCAGTATTAGTTCAAGTTCCTATGCATTAGTTCTATTACCTTGGTCGGACTGCTACATCTTCTAAAGGACTAGAAATTAGCACGACCGTTCCGACTTGGTAGGGATGGCAATAGCCTCGAAGGGTGGTGAGGGTAGGATGGTTGTTGGATATCGATAGTTGGCAAAAAGTAGCTGGAAGATTTGATATAATCAATTGTGCTTATACTTTTGAGATAATGACTGCTAAATCTGGCGTAATTTATTTCTGGTTTCAGTTTTCAAGGAGCAAGCAAAAGGCAATAATAGGGTGTCGCAAAAATAGCGGCTCCGTGGAGCCGTAGGCCCTTTTTTCTACTTTCCTTCATCCAAAAAAGTGACCTTACATTGGAATTGTGACGTGCGATGTTGAATAGCTTAATCGCAACAATTTGTGAGCCTCGGTGACTGGGTCAATAACGATCAGGGTTATAAAAACTCCAGCGGGAAAGGTTGTTCTGCCTGTTATGCGGTTTGCGGCGTGCGAGACTCTTTGAGTGCAGGCGAAGCTATCATATCAGAACGGTACACGTGGCAACATTCGAAACATCCAGATACCTTGACCCATGCCTTCAACAAGTCCCACTATAAAATGGTCGAATGATCATGTAATTAAAAACAACGTATAATAAAAAGCCACTTTAGAATTTAGAAAATATAAAAAAAACATTTTACCAATTAAAAGCCCATTTACAGTAATAACAAATTCTGATAAAAAATAATGGTGGACTCTTTGCACCGATGTATGGCGGAGGGCAGAACCAACTCTACAAAAAAAAACTAGCTAGGTTACTGAGCTATGCTACATAACGTAAACTAAGCCTCTGAACTTTTAGTTTAACTTGACTGGGCAACCGTTCCAGATTCTTCGTCTTCGCTAGAGATTGAAATACTCGACACCAAATGTGACTTGCCTTCTTAAACGCCTCCTCAATGTTGAAGTCTCATCATTGTCATGTCTCATTAAATCACTTAACGATATGAATGGATAAAGAAATGCTACCAGGTCTATCTCGATCACTGCTGCCGTGAGAGAGCGACAGCCCCCAAAAAGCTTAGCTTGTGCTTCAACAATAACACTACCACCTCCACATTCTCGACCTCGCCCTCATGTGGATCAAAACCCGCGGAGTTCAAAGAAGGGCACGAGTTCACGGGTATTGGTTTCAAGGAGTCCTGGAATTCAAGGAATATTCTTGCACTTTCTCCCAAATTTCGCGCACAAAGATTCAGTTTTGAAGGAAAAACAATTTTACAAGTACCCCACTCTATGGACAGCTGAAGGTAGGTAGAGGGCCAAGGGAGAGACATAGAAATGAGCGCACCTTGAGGCGGCCACACATTCGGCGATGCATCGAGAGAAGCAGATTGAAACATGTGATTTTGGAGAACAGAGACAAACCGACCGAGAGAATAGGTAAACCAGAAAAGCGAGGTTTCAGTGCAATGAGTCGAATGTCGTAGACAGCCAGTGATTTATGGGTGGGATAGAATCACAATTTTCCAGGAAAGGATTCTTCAAACACTCCTCTTCTGTACTGATCTTTGTCATCGCTCAAATCTAAAACGCTTCCAGGGTTTCCGCGCCGCGATCTCGAGATTATGTCCTGATACGGAGACTGTTGTCTCGAATTCAACATTTCCAAGCTACTAAGCTCGGTTAACCAAGTGGCGCCTGGATCTCTTAAATTTGAAAATCATTCGAGTGCTTCTCAACCCATGGGGAGAGAGAATAGGTCACCGGCGACGCGGACGCATTCGCGTGTCGAAATGACGTCGCAGCTGCGACAGATTCGAAGGAAGGGCGAGCAGTGGCCAGCGCCGCTGCCACTTTGCTTGAATGAAGCTGGGCTTCTGGCACTATACCAACTTGTTCAATCAGTTGTGCCGCAAGAGAAATTGATTGTGTTATGTTCAGGTACCATCCTTGCCTTAGGAATTGAAATTTCTTGAAAATGTAGAGGAATTGAGGCTTTCATGTGGAAACCTTTAGGAGTACTTCGTTGAGCTGAGCGTTTTCGTGTTCGATTCCAACTTACTTCTACTTATCACACAGTGAAGTAAGAGCACGATAGATGCTCGGAGTACTTAACGTATTGAAGTAATGGTGGAAAAGCGGCCCTTGCTCGCTGCCTTGCCGCCGTTGTGACGTCACCAACACGCGAACGCGTCCGCTCCGCCAGTGACATTTTCCATTGAGCCCAAACCCATAAACGCAGATGACAACCTTGAGAACCCCGAATTCACAAGTTACTGCTGAGTATCTCTACAAGGCTGTAATTCTCCTGCGAACCATATCCCGTGTAGCCGATATCGCAAGCCAGACAACTGTTCAATGGACCATTCCTACCCTCATGCAATCAGCTGACTTGCCATATGCTAACGGTGTCGCATATGTCGTGAAGCCTGTAGCGGACCAGAAGACTTCAAATTGCGGGGAGTATCTCTACGAGCCAGACATCCTCTCAGAACATATTTATCTTTGTTGTTAAGTGATGATGTGATCCAGCTATACTGCGAAAGCGTTATTGCCTGGATCATACACGTATTCACTATCACTTTTCAACCAGCTTTGAAGAGGAATTCTACGAAACAACATGACGGGAAGCGGATTCGCCGAACTCGAGAACTTTCAGAGAACAGATTGCTTAGGAACCCAAGTGTTGTCAAGGAAGAGCAGAGTGCAGTGGTTTAATTACGAGCGAAAACATTGTGTTTGAGTCGATATAAACATCCTCGAATTCAGAGTTACAAACGGCAATATATCTAATAAGAAAGTAAACCCTGAGTGCAGTGGACTACCGGTGCATGCGGTTTGAGAAAGAGAGCTTGTTTTTAGCACATCTGCTTGATCCAGTGGCTTGGTGTTTGGGCTATCAGTCACGAAGGAGGCTCGTAAGGAAATCCTCCGTACTCTTGGCTGAAAAGCCAACTTACAAAGGACGTGGCTCGCTCCTTGAACAGGTGAACGCGTGCGCTTTACACGGTAGGTTTTAGCTCCAATAGTTATCGGAGTATTTTATTAGGTTGTCTCATAAACAGTGTCGCTTTTTTTCAACCAAAAAATTTTCATCTAAATCCTCCATGCTTTTACATCGTGTTATATACCATTCGAAAGAGAATTGTCTGCTCTACAAAATGCTATGTTCCACTTCCACCTTTGTTCCAGGTTTTCAAATTTTAGGCCTGCGAAATGGGAGGTCCAGCCGACAAAAATTGACCAAACCGACAACTATCTCTAACTTTATCTTCCCTTGGGAGAAATCAATCAATGATGTACCCTCTACTTATGCATGACCTCTTCTAACATTACACTATTAGGTTTTCCAACAAGTCGCGTCGTTCCATTTCCAGACCTGGTTTTTCAACCAGAACTCGACGGTCGAGCACCATTACCTGAGATCTAGGTCGAAATTTTTTTATAGCCGAGACATTGAAAAACTAGTAGAATTTGAAGAACAAGTCATGACTAAGTTAGGAATGTACGCCTGGTTGATTTTCTCATCTTCTCAGGGATAATTTTTTTCAAAGAAATGCGGTCACTTTCGTGGTAAAGCACCTTATCCTAAACACCTAAAATTCGAACTAATTCCCAACAAACATAAAAACAAAACAAATGAGCGAATAGAGCAGAAGAAGTGCTCACAAAAGGAACACCACTCGATATGAAACAATGCGTTTACGAGGAACAATTTTAATTTGAAAATTGCTATGGCTTATCGGTCAGCCAATTCGAAAAGAAAAACGGCAACCTAAGAGTGGAATGTTCAGAAGAGGTCATGAGTAAGTATATCATTGATTGATTTCTCCCCAGGGAAAATAAAGTTAGAGCTAGTTGTCGGTTTGGTCAATTTTTGTCGGCTGGACCTCCCATTTCGCAGGCCTAAAATTTGAAAACCTCTGGAACAGAGGTGGAAGCGGAACACAGCATTTTGTAGAGCAGACAATTCTCTTTCGAATGGTATATAAACGATGTAAAAGTTTCATGATTTAGATGAAAATTTTTTGGTTGAAAAAAAACGACATCACTTATGAGACAACCTAATAGTTAGGTGCTGTCCCGAAGCCTCACAAGGATTCAAATGTTGAACAGTTTGAGGCTCCAAAATTTATTTCAAAAAGCTTCAAAACACTTAATCTCGAAAGCTTTCCAAAATGATTTGCAATATTTCGGTGCTTAGAACCTTCGTCAGGCACGCGTTCGCCTAGTCATATCGGAATATTGTTACAGTCATAAGTGTGAAGTGGCTAAGAGATTGTGCTGATCTAACATAAAGAGTCTTCTTCATGAGGAGGTGGTGAGCGCATGGTGATTACCCCTGTCTGGATTGGAATGATAATCATTCCATTGTTTGATAGATATTGATGTTCACTGATGCAGCGCCTAGGGCGGAACGCCATCATTTTTGCGTGTGCGCCGCTCACCCCACCTTTACAGACTTACCGTTCAGAGCGGCAGCCGCAAAATTAGTCCGAAAGACGAACAGCAGACGAAGCCGGCAGGCCTGTTAAGACAGTGAACAATTCTGTGACTTGAGAAGTCAAAAAAGGCAGCATTGAATTACATAGATGGGAAGATACGAGAACGGATTTGTGAGTGGATCGTACTGGTGAGATTCTCAACCATGTCTCAGAGAGGAACCGCCGGACATTTACATTGCTTAGCCTATTTACTGATGAACATTGCTGCGTGTTTGTCCCTACGCTCATAGTAAAGCTCTGCCAATTAAGAAGCATTAGGAAGCATTTTCTCAAAACCTTGCATTTGCGGCCTATTCTGTCCTATATTATCTATATTCCGGTAGCTATTCGACTTCGACTACAGGTGATGGAGCTAGCAGGCCTATCAGAGGAATTCAAATGCTGTGCCGACAGTAGTCAGATGGCTTGCTAGCTCCACTCTGCGTTTTTTTAAAGCAGTTACTCTATGGAATACGTAATATCAACAACTAATTAAAATTGTAGGCTACAAAAGCGCCACTGCGTGGAAATATTGAGTGCAATGTGGGCACATTTGTCGGCTTTATTACTGGTGGGTCCTTCCATCACATATGACCTTCCATATATCGGTTCGTTTTGAAATTCGTAAGATTACAATATGTGCAAGGCTTTCAAGAATGCTAAAAAGATTTCCACGCGCGCTTTTGCGCCGCGTGGGACCACGGCGATTTTGCAAGCGCCGCCGCCTCACCAAACATCACTCTCCGTCATGCCCTAAAATGAAAATCAGATTTTTTGCATCTTCCAGATGAACTCGCAGACCTGAAATGTGCCCCGTTAGATTCCCCGTGAAAAATGCTATCGAATGATATGCATTACTCCTCCCAGTTGAAACTTTGGTTTTTCACCGTTTTCAGCCTTCCCCTATTGCACATGAATGCCGTGAATTTTGAGTTTTAACAAAACTCGGATGCAACAAAATGTTTCGAATGATATTCGATGTGTCAAATCAGAAGGAACAACTGTAAAAGTTCGATCGAATTGACGTTTTCTGGCAATGAAAAGGCAAGTTTCAGTTGCTTTTGCTGTAGTGAACCTCAAAATTATTTTTGACGCGGTTGCTCCACTAAAAACATATATCTTGCTATATGTGTAGGTCTGTACTTACTTCTACTACTCTTTTTTATGACCAAGATTGTCAGAATATAAAGGAAAACTAGGAATGAACACAATTGGGAAATTCGTAGGCTTAGAAAACCTTCGCTAAAAAGGAGCATATTCAACCATTCGATGAACCTCGCCGTGTCTAGTCATATTATGGTGTAGAAATTAAGTAGCACATGCGCGAAAAAAAAATTAATAATGTCACACGGTCTTTAGGGTGTGAACCGCATGCGCTGCACATTAATAGGGTAAGCCCGATCCGCTAATTATCACGCAAGTGGCCTCTAATCTCTGTGGCCAAAAAACTTGACTTCTCTTCTCAGACTTGATACTCTTCACACCTCAAAAAGGCTGTTTGTCAAGCATATTTTAGAGACTCAGTTTTCTGACGAGATTATCCTTCTCAAAAAGCTAAAGCTCATGTTTGTAGCGGCTTTCTTTGAACCACCAGACTCCCCTCATACGTGCACTTGTTGGAAAAGTTCTTTACACGAAATAACAATAAGGGAAGGCATCCATGTAACGAGTAGGAATCTCTTGAATAGCCATCTATCTTTTTCTCTAAAATCACCTATTGCATTGCAGACTACTGAAATAGGGTTGTGGCCAAAGCTGCTGTATGATAGTGGCAGGGTACATTTCACATAATACAAACAACGAAATAAGAAGAGTCAAGCCGCGCCTGCGGCGGAGGACTGGCTGGGTCAGTGAATTTCACCTGCATTCCTCGACATACCATCAGAAAGATAAGCATTTCAGGCAAGGATCGTTGGAAAGGCCTTCTAATTTTGTGCACTCAGCTTAGCTTAAACGATCATCGACGCAAGACAAAAAATCAATTTTGATTCTCTAAAGCCCACAAAGTAATGTATGAGAAAATTATTGGCCCACTTAGTTGTTGCTGCCCTGATGATAAGTTTTCTTCGGGTGAACCCGTTTCGCGCAGAGTGTCGCGACCTGGTGCCCCGAGGTGGTGGTGGATGAAGCGCATCGGTGGCGGAGCACCGAGGACACGGCAGAACGGGTATTAGAAGGGCCCGAACACCCTGTCCTAGGGGGATGCGTCGCGTAAGGAATGCTCTGACGACTGTTGCCTGCCGCGAGCCTGGTGAGGCCCTCTCCCCTATCTGACGACCTTACGACCGTGCTGCTAAAGATGTGTATATATTGCTACATAACAGAACACTAAGTATTAAGGTGATTTATGCTAATATTACAATAGATTACGAGACTACAAGATAAGAGAGATAGATGGGGAACCTACGGGCACGATCGGAAGGATAAGCGGCGGAGTGGTATGCGACCGATCCGTTGGCTGTCGAAGATGGTGTTGACGGCAGCTCCAACCATGGCTGAGGACTCCACGGACACAACCGCTCGGCGAGACGACTGGAACGACGACTGACAGACAGACGAGCGCGGGACCAGAGATGCAGAGCACTTCCCGCACTTCTGGATGTTGCATGCGTTCGAACCATGGGAAAGTGTCTGCGTCCGTGGGAAGGCGTAGTATTTCGTCCTCCATAGCGTGAGAACGTGACTGGAGCACGGGAAAGTATCGGCGCATACCTTGCACGTTGAAAAGGTCGTGACGAGAGTCGCGACACAGAGCTTGTGGTCTGGCCTATACGATTGCGTGAATGTTCCGCCTAATACTAGAACGTCATAAAATCAATTAACATTCTGCACCAACGTTTCGAAATATCATACATAGACTCACTCAGACACGTTTTATTGACCATCATAAGCGCCGTTAGAATTAGGTAATTTCTACTTTATCGAACGAACACTTGTCGCGGTGATAAAAGTGGATCAGGGCAATCAATTGGTGGGGGTGCTTCTTTCGAGGTTCCACTGTTCACTGTTATTATGAAACGGTGTGGACAGTGAAGCCTGGATTGCTCTATATTACTTACCAGATTGGTCCCCGTCAACCGCCGGGACTTTCTTCCCTGTTAACTTTACGTCTTCCGCTAAGGGCCCTTCTATTCGTGACAAAACACGTTGCAGAGGTGACGCGTATAAAACAAAAAAGAGTTTCATGTAGTGGAAGCATCGCCCATGATTTTCCACTCCCCCTCCAGTCCTCCTTCCACTGCCCTCCAGCTGCCACTGCAGCACCATGTGGAATGAACCGGAAGTGTGCTAAGCAGGTGTTTATATAGCCCTAAGAGTGTTATCACAACTATCCTGCTACAAAACATTGATATCTCAAATCCTGTAAGCTACCCGATTTGTTAGCGGTTTGTTTATCCCATGAGCTTCCTTCTCACTCACTTCATTTTGCGGACGGACACACATACATACATACATACAAACCGACACACCAAGTTAGCGGTTTATAAAATAGAAGGATGGAAGGGAATCCCAGTAATATAATTTGTAGTGAGGTATTCCCCAATGGCGGCAATCGTGCGATGACTGAGAACTGTGGTAGGTATTGCGTGTGGTTCAATGACGTGCCATTCGTTTAGAAAATGGGTTCTCTCCTCGTTCACGGCCGATATAAAAGGATTGTTTCGGTTAACGAGTGGTTCCCAATGAATTCGCGAAGCGCAATGACATAAAAAGCGCGTCACACTTCCAACGTTATACGGAAACGCAAAGAATTGATGAAGCACGGCCTAAAAGAAATGTAAAATTGACAAAAATTATTTATAAAGACTCGAAAAACATGTTTCAACAAAATTGACGACGCAGGGGGGACCGAAAAAGTTGCAACACTGGCGAGCAGTGGTGTGATGACTGATGACGCCGCTCATCTCTCAGAAGTGCTTGTGGCGCAATCACTAGATAAATAACCTCAAATCGAGCTTCCTAATCCGCCAGGTCTAAATGGTTGCAACACCTCCGTGCGCATCAAAGTTATATAATCTTGTCCACTGCTTCAAATTAATCTATATTTCTTTCAGTTGCTGCAACTCCGCCTGAGCTCGTGCGCCTTATGTGCAGGTAGTGAACTTACGGAAGAACTGCGGTCTGATGCGATTTTATTACACAATCTCGATCGAGCTAGTATCACTGTTGGAGATAATAGAGGTCCCGACGGTACCGTATATCCCACGGCAGAGAATATGTATTCATTGGTGGGTGTCTACTGAATGTGAAAAAGGTCACCTAAATAAATGTATTATTATTTGGGCAACAGAACTCATGCGTCTCGCTTGTTGTACTTATTCTCGCCTTTTGCAAATATTGCTTTTAGAAATGGAGTTGTGGCTTAGAGAGACTGGCACGAATGGCAGTTAGGGACTGTCCTAATCGAAAACCAACAAATCCGTTATATGCAGGCAATATGCTCCAGTGAGTGGTTTAAAAGTTTACAAACATCAGGGACCGATTGAGCCTTCCTCAATTCAAAATTAACGTGTTGAGATTACCTCAAACAAAAGTCATGATTAGGTAACAGGTTCAAAGCGCCTCCCAACACATTAACACGTTGACGACAGTGTGGTATGATGTCCCTTTCGGCCACGTGGGACCGTGTGACATGATGTCATGTCACAGTCTTTTTTAAGCTGGTTTTCAAACATTTTAGGTAACTTATTTACGTGATGTATGCGCCATACTTAGGCATTGTTACAAAAGGCGTGGTCCCTGGAAAGAAGCTTCGGTTGATGGGCTATCGAGTTTTTCTAAAAATGTTTGAATAATGATCAAATCACAGGAATCGCTAAAATGGCCAAAATCGCATAATCGGAGACCTACCACACAAGAAAGATAACAAATACACACTTCCTGAGAAAAAGGAGTTCTCGTGGGACCGTGTGACATGATGTCATGTCACACTCGCGCGGTCAAAATAATGCGCGCGGTCCCACACGCCAGACAGCGAAAAATAGCGCGGTCGTCAACGTGTTAATCTGTTGATTAGCTCATAGCTAGATCATTATCGAAAAATCGACTTTAATTACGAATTAGAGAGATAACCTGTAAAGCTAATTCGGAATTAAGCAGAGAAAAAAAGAGCACGTGGTTGAGGAGACGCAGACGCCACGTTGACCCTCGAGTAAAAAGTACTCCGAAGGACTTTTTACTGGAGGGTTAACGTGGCAAACGTGGCATCTGCGTCTCCCCATTCCCACGGTTTTTTTCTCTGACCAGCTCCACTAAGTAGGAATTAAAAATGCAGCTGCAATCGCATAATCCACAGATGCTTTTGTGACCTTTTTTCTGAAATATTCGTTCGTTTCCTCATGTTTCGTTGTTCTGTGATCATAAAATAGAGTAGGAAGCTCGCGTTTGATTTAAGATCGATTCGCGATTGTCTTATTCTTTATTCTATGCAAGGGCCTTCGATCACCACCTTTAATTGCGAATTAAGGGTAGTTTACTACCGTCCCAAGTGTTTGGGAAACTAATTACCAAATATTGATCTCTCAGGAAATCTCCTTATGTGACTACAAACAATGAAACCCTTCCAACATATTTCTTCCTTCCATTGCGAAAGGCAGAGGCGGTGAATAGGGGTCGAATCACGGATTGAATCTCGCCAAGCCACCCACGCCTTTGACCTCTTTTGGGTA
Organism: Ostertagia ostertagi; assembly: GCA_036418205.1. Lineage (NCBI taxonomy): Eukaryota > Metazoa > Nematoda > Chromadorea > Rhabditida > Trichostrongylidae > Ostertagia > Ostertagia ostertagi. The sequence continues at coordinate 15,860 of MU870280.1, read as the reverse complement.
CTTCATGTGATACCAGAAAACCAGGCAGTTCTGGATGGATAAGAACAGTGACTTGTACAGGGTGCCCCCGAGTTACTTGACCTGAAATTCAGAAACTTATCGGAAAAATCAGTAGATTATACTAAGTTATTTATATTTGTGCTCTGGATCCACTTATGAACAGGCCTGGCTGAGAAAGAAAGTTCGGTGTGCCCACAGATAGAATAATCAGTGTGGTTCGTAATCGAGTTACTTGCAATCGACAACATCCACTAGAACGATGGCAAAGCAGCTACATATTCCGATACCATCGATGGGGGCGCATTGTCAAGGGAAAACTGCCTTATTGGACCTATTATATGCAGAAGGGTCACTTCATTTTGGAAAATAAAAGCGGCAGAAAGTGGAAAAACCCGAGCGTGAGTAGGTGGTGACATGCACTTCTCGATCTTTTTTTTGTCTGACAAAAAACATTGGCGATGGACCTAGTACTGAATCGCCAAAACGATTCTGACCAATAGCGTCAAAGTGTAATTGTACGAAAAGATATTGTTGGAAGAACGACAGACTAGGCTTCAGTAATGTTCTGATGAGAAATCACACCAATGGAAAGACGCCATTCGTTCCGTTGACTTCTGCGTGATCAACAAGGAGGTGTACCTGAGGAGCATACTGGGTGATGTATTGAAGCCTTGGTCCATCTCCCACTCGGAAAAGCCATGGCCCTAAGAAGTGCTCTCGCCCACAAGGCTAAACTCTCCCAAGGCTGGTGTCGAAGCGAGCTGCTCGACTTCATCGCCGCCGAGGATTGATTTCCATCGCTAGATTTTAGTCTACAATACCCACCCTGATTGTTCATAAAATCACGATAGAAACGCCAATTAGCGTTTTTCTTTGTTTTTCTCTATAAAACAAATAGTTTCTTTCGCCCAACCGTTATTAGGTTGGCCAGTTTGAAATGTCGTTTTTGACTAACATTTGTTTTTATTATAAAAACAAAAGCAAAGCTCTTGAGTCTTAAATATATTCCCCATCTATATTTATGACTTTTCTACATTTACCACTCGAAATGTGGATGTCCGGCTGCGACTCGAAAAAGTTGGGAACCCGAATAATTGACGTCATCGCGGTTACTCAGTCTCCTTCCCTACTAAGGAAAGCTACGCTGACCTGAATAAATGGTGAATGGACGGTGCCAGATCTGGGCTAAATGGCGCGGAAGGCAGAACGTCCCAGCTTAACTCGATTTTCTGCTGCGCTATTTTCGCAACACACTCCGCTTGGCAAGTGTCGTTTTGCAGCTGCAAAATTTGGTTTTTGCACCGATTTACTCTACCAATCACTCGTAAATGACTATCGTTTGTAGCTGCAGTGTAGCCAAACCCCTTAGGATTTCACATCGTGAATACTTTTGTTAAGTGCCATTTCTAAGTTCTTCATTAGCCAGAATTGCAAGAAAATTCTGATGAATTTCGCCTTTGTGCTTTCTGCCTCCTTTTAGAAAACGCAGCGGTCATCGCAGGCACTGCCGCAGGATAGTGCGCCTCACTGTCGAGTATTTCGCACAGAACACGATAGAACTCCTTACCCAATTTCCATTGTTTTGGGTTATGTCACATGCACATGTCCACACGATGTTTCTGACCAAACGTCTTCAAACAAAAATTGTGGCTTGAATTCAAACATTCACAGGCAGATACAACATCGTAAAGTGCAGTTGGACACAGTCTCTCGAATGAGTGCACCCGCCTTGTGAGAGGTTGTGCTAGCTCAGAAACTACGATGCAAATAGGAGCGACATTTCAATCTGACCAACCTAATATTAGGTACCGGATATCTTAGTGTCGTTTTTTCACCGCGAGTTTCGGACCACCAATATTTTAATTCAAGAATCCGGGGAGTGAAACAGCATATTCATCGAATGACTCATTAGCACTTTCCCATTTACCAGTATGAGTGGAAACCTCGTACGATTAAAGCTAGGAATTTTTTGAGTCGAAAAAGAGAGGTAGGTCGGTTTTGACATCATCTGACAAATCATCCCTCTCACTTGCTAAAAAGTTAGGCCTGGACAAAAGAAGTATACAGTTAGTTAGAGTAGGGTCTGCACTGTATGGTGGAAAAGTTACTTACCAGCTCAACTGGACAATTTTTCCCGGAGTCTTTTTTGCCACATAGGGTCAAAAACGCACCCTTTTTGAGCACACGTGAGTAGCAGATGAGCACATTTATTAGAATTTCTTGTGCAATCAACTTCGTTAAAGCGTTTGTGCATCATCGATCAGTCACTGCTAAGGTGTCCTACCATTTCAGCACAAGACTGGTGCAGCCCCGTCTCGACTGATTTAACTAGGGCCACCTTTTTGACGACGATTGCGGGCATCACTTTTTGAGAAAACTGTGAAAAACCGATGAGCATTTTAAATGGTAGTATTCCCTCCAACAAATGCAATGTTGGTTTGGTGGGCGGAAGTTGTAGCTCTCAGCAAGAATTTTGAAGCATTTGGTACACACATGCGAATTTGCACACTGGACCCAGGAATTTTCAAAAAAAATTGGGGAAAGTTAAATTGTGAACCAACAATAGAAAACAATAAGCAACATATTTCGCAGTATTAATGAGCAAAAAGGACTTTCTGAGATATTGATTTTCCATAGTAATCGGCCCCAAAACTTCCTGAACTCAGAAAAGCGACACTAAGATATCCGGTACCTAATAGATAGTTCAACTCGGTTTGTCGAGCTCTGCAAAGCTGAACTTTGAAATTCTGAAAAATCGTGTTTTTCAACTCCACTTAACCATCAAAGCCCCTGCGGATGTTGTTCAGCGAGCAACGCTCGCTATAATTATGACAAGGCATTTGTAGTTCGACGTATAGAATGAAATATAAAATTGCAACTTCAATTTAAAATGGAAAGAAAAATAGGTCTTTGCTTTCTTTGTATGATGCTGATCATTTTGGTACCGATTTCCACTCGAATAGGTGAGGTTTCTCAGCAGTCATCATTGAACGATGGTCTCTCTTCATGCCAGGTACCACAAGTGAAATGCTTTCTGACCGACGAGTGCTACTGAGCGAAAGGGGCGGTGGAAGATTCCGTCGTGAGCGCGCGGCCGCGGCGCAGTTTTGCCCTTGGTATGCAATTGCAGATAGCCGTAACGTGTGCGATTGCCTGCGGCCTGCACTGCACGCAATAGAGGCGACGCGCCATTTTTGAAAATGACCGGCACGTGATTGCCCGGGATGCTCGTTGATTTGCTTCTTTGTTTTCGACGATCGGAGGTATTCGCCGAGATAGCTCTTTGAAAAAATTTCCCGCGCGCGCTCGTTTGAACGAATGTCTGCGGTGAACTTCCACTCACCAGGAAGGGTCATTAAGCCAACCCGGCCAAATGAAATGAGGTGCACATTTCTGTACGCAACATGAGACGCTGAACTCAAATCTGCTTTCATTATCTGCTGAACTCTTCTCTGAAAGGAGTTACGGAGGGTTTTTGTTGCCGCCCTTGATTTTCAGTGTCTTGCCTGCAATCACATGTTAACTGCATTATAAAAGTATCGAAAGGAGAACCGAGGGGTGGAGTGAGCTTCGGTAGCGCAGTTGGTAGCGGTCTTGCTTCTCACGTATAGGGTCGCGGGTTCGAACCCTCAGGGATTTGGTATTTTGCTTTTTTTCCAACATGGCTAAAAGCTGACCAATGGTCGCCTGACGCTACATCTGCGAAGAGTTTGCAAGCAGATCCTCTTAAGTTTAAGCACTACTTGTCTGTGAGTGCCCATGGTGCCCGTAGTGCAGGTGCTATGCTTTTCCGTGGCAAGTAGGTACGATATTCGTATTCAGGGGATCAAACTACCCCTAAAACGAGTTTTCGCCAAATCTGAGGTCATGAACTAATTGAGAAAAAGCGGAGCAGTGATGGGATTACCACTCCTCAAACTCCACTTTTTTGGGTTGACCAATCATGGACGACGGGGAAAGGGGAGAGGTGTTGTATTAGGAAATAATGCTTTGCAGATCTTTGGATGATGCAGACGGGCAAGCCAGACACAATTTTTGTCTATTATGAAAAGTGTTTAAAAGGTTTATTCTACCCAAGTGCCAGCCTTTTGTAATGGATTGGTGGATCGGTGAGTGACTGCCCAAATTTTCGAGGTTAGGTCAAAATTTCAGAATTCGCTAGAAGTTTGCTCAAAGGGAGAGTCTGGCTCCCTGATTACGAATATCATACTTGTTCGAAGCAAAAATGCCTGGCGCCTGCGCTACAAGCGCCCAAAGTAGTGAGGAGCGATGCCGCCCAAGTTCGTTATTAATTGCCCTTAAATTCTTTGTACTGTTAACTATACGCAAGCACTTTGGACTAGCGATGTTAAGAATCTTCCTAGCTATCTTACCCTGCGCTTTTCTGCTTCATAATTCCTTTCAGAGAAGAGTTCAGCAGATGAGGAACACATATTTGAGCTCAGCGTCCCAAGGCGCGTATACACATATACATCTCATTCTCAATTGGCCGGGTTGACCAAATGACCTTTGCTGGTCAGCTACATCGACTGAAAATGCTGGCATGACTTCGGAGCTTTTTTTCGATTTTGGGTTGGCTCAATGTACTGGCTCAGGCTGCGTTGTCTTTCGTTGGGCGAGGATGGTGCTACACGGCGGAGGTGAAAGAACTGCTAGCCTGAAAGTCTCCAATTTTTTATGAATATTCTCCGCAAGGTGGGGTCGAACGACCTCAGGAAAAAAGCAGACTTTGTCTTGCTTTACTTTCAAATTGAACGCGTCGCCATTACGCTGTCGATGTTGATCTTCTTCAGTGACCCTAGTATCTAGGCGGTGGTTCCCTACGCAAGTTTTCCGTATTTTACCATTATCTCAAAAAGGCGGACTTATTTATTTATTCATTTTGCACAATACGTGCGCACAACAATATTGTTGAAGGCGATGTATAAATAATTACACGAACATATAGGTTAATAGGCACCACAGAACATGAGGCACTCAGCTGATCCAGTAGGAGGCTTGTTGGCTGTTCAAGAATATTCGACACCATTTGCTCATAACAAGACATGCTTTGTTTAAGTAAAATTTTGAAAAATGCTGATTAAGTGTGACGAGAAAAAGCATTCGTAATAATACGCCATGAGCGTATGAATTAATTAGCCCTGAAGATAACCACGCCGAGACCGCTACACAAGGGCTGGTGCTGTGGCACCTCTTTAACCTAATTACGGACCTCAGGTGTAGGCACGGGGGTGCTTACGAAGACAATTAATTCATTCAGCTCATAGTAATTGTAATAGACTATACTTAGCATCGTCGTAGATTAATTCCAAATCCTGGAGTGTTCGTAAATTGAATTTCAAGAGCAGTCATAGTTGTTTCTAGAACATGTCATGTTAGAACAAAGAGCGCATTCTGCTTTTTTTTAGTTTGAAAGCCTCCACCTTTGAAACTGAATCATGCAACTCAGTACAAGATCAGTGCATTCTACATCATAGTATCATAATATTACAGCAACAGTCATCACAAGGAGCTGCTACTTAAAAAGGACGGAGCTTAATACACATTAGGAATTCTCAACACTGAAAATAGATCTATTTTGCGCAATCTGCAGCGAAATATTCTGGAAGTAGGGGCTTCGACTATATTTCTTGGAAGCATTTGTAGCCATCTTGCTCCACGGAAGAAGATCATGTTGAGTAATGTCTTCTACTACTTCTGGAATATTGTAAAGTGATACTGCATCTACGTCCATGACCAGGCCTGAATAGCCAGTACTTACTGGCTCTCAATTTCAAATTCACCTTTGAGAATTTTAAAGCAGAATATTAAATCATTGACAACACGACGATAGATCAAACTATCTAATTTATACGCCTTTAATCTTTCGCTATAAACTGGTATATCCTGCCAAGGTATCGGATTTGAGCTACATCTTTGCAATAAAATCCTAGTGAAGACTTGTTGCACTTTCTCTAATTTCGTTTGAAGTTTTTTTGTGTATGGGCTCCAAATCTGTGAACCGTATTCTAGGATCGGTAAAACATATGCTTTGTAAAGACGGATCAGAACTGAAGCCTCTTTGCATTTGATGTTTCTACAAATGATGAAAAGTGCCGAAAAAGCTTTACGAACAGTTATGTTCACATGATCCTCGAAATTTAGAAACTTATTCAGATATTCCTAGGTCACGTACTTCGTGTGAAAAGGTTAGTACTGTCCCATCAAATGTGTATTCCATGGGAGTAATGTTGCCAAGGTGAAATACACAGGTTTTCGAAAGATTAACAGGTATTTCCCACGCCGATGCCCATTCCATCATATTAGCAATGGAATGAGAGAGAGCTTGACGTATTAGGTTGTCCCATAATTAGTGAATCACTTTACATTTATTGTTATTAAAAATCCAAGAAAAATGGTGAAGGCGTGAAACATGTTTTGCGAAGTAGCATCCACATTATCCTACCTGAGCAATTACTCAGCCCATTTACATGCTGCCTTCCGTGGCTGATATTTCAATTTTTCTGGAACCTATTTTTGAGCTCCCTTCTTAATCACTTCTGATTAGGATCTTTCAAACGCCCAACAACATAGAGAATCAACCAGCAGATAGGCAAGGGCACGCTCCCTCACTCCACAGTCTCCATGTGGTTCACT
>MU870279.1:0-18510 GCA_036418205.1 Ostertagia ostertagi | reverse complement strand
GACGACGAGCTGGCACCATAGCAGACTGATGCAGTCTGATGCAATCAAGACTATATAGGTTTTACGTAAGAGAGACGCTGCATTGCTCTCTATCGCTATGCTTAATGGAATCTGTTCACAGTTTTATAGCCACAGCGTGAGACTAAACGCTTGTTTATTCTAGCACCTCCCCAAAGCTAAGCATAAACTTACTTCGATGCGGTTGTTTGGGAACTCTGGCATAACTATCTTGTGTCCTTCTCCAACTGTGTTCTTCTGCTCCCTTGCGCTGTTTGCCTAACTTATCAGGAGGAATTTTTTGATCCCTTGTGATATCGAGCCTTGTCATTTTTTCTTCGGTAGTTTCCTTGTTGTTAATTTGTTTCTCACTCCTTCTACCACCTCGCTTCAGTACATGATTTCCTCAATACTGTCGTAGCGCGTCAACATCGACATTAAATGAAACAAAATGAAAATGACCCCAAAATGCGACTATCCTTCAACTTTCGTCAACAACAATAGCGACCCCACCTTGAAGAATCGCAAATTTGACCCCACGTCTGGATCGCCCGGATAAACGAGCCTGACTGCCATCATTTTATTCCCTATAGCTTCTAAGAGTGCTCTTTCATGATAAGAACACCTCTACAAATATTGGAAGCATACTCAAAATATGGCCTCCCCAGAACATCCCATTTTTCCCATGTTATAGATTATAAAATCGAACGATGTGACCGTCAAATTGTCGCCTGCTGTTTATTTTTGAGTTATTTATGCAACCTCCCTTTGCTATGCATGCCTCTACCGACGTGGACTTTATTTCACCCCAGCTTGCAAGTTTGAAATCAGAAAGCGATTTATTGGGTGGCAATCAGCGCAAGTTCAACACGAAGAAACTTCAGGCAATACTAAATATTCAATGATCGTCAGAGAATGCAGAGTGGTTGAAAAGGTTCTCCACTGTAGGACAGTCGTCATCGTGCACTTCCCTCTGGAGGACGTAGAGGTGGTCTCCGGGAAGAACTTCTACGGTGTTCATAGTAGAGGAGGCCCAATGATGGCTGCATCCCTGGAACTACTTTCTTTATTCTCCTATTCCTATTTAATAACCTGAATAAAATAAAATATGATAATATATTCAAAGTTTGTTTGTGCTGTGAAAACTGGGATATAAAGATATATAACAAATCAATCAGTTAACATCTGGCGCATTTATCAAGTCGGTGGAAGCCGAATATGTGCAATACACTCTGAATAAATCTTCTAACTTTGGGAATAGATCAATTGAAATTGAAAAGAAGTGCGCATTGCTATACACGCCTCCAGATAAGATGCGTTCTTATCCTGCTCATCTTCTGTAAACTTAATTATGAAGCCAAAAAGCACAGCTCCGGACTCACAGACCTGAGTAGTGGGGTCGACCCTAGCCTTTGCTCCATTGCTTTTTGAGACAGCATGCCTGAAAGTCTCTTTCAAAAAGTTTACGCCTCTTGTCAGCTTACATTTGTCCACTTGTGCTTCATAGTTGAGTTGTGAAGGTCACTCAACAGCAGTTAAGGGATGTCTAAGCTCAAGGCTCGTACAGAAAGTGCACGTATTTCAAATAGCAGGAGTGGCCTTATTACCTTCAAAGTGGACCTTCTACGTGGAACCCTAAGACCCAAAAAATAAGTAAGTGTAACGAGTATGCACTTAGTGACTGGACGTTTGTGCTGTTTTATGGGCCATCGCACCTACAAAAAGGCCTCAAAGCGGTCTTGCAGTAGGATCCTGCTTGGCGCGAAGTTCATGTGACTCATGGGTTTGTTGCAAGAACTCTACAGTTCCTTCTTGAGACCTCCTTTACCACAGCGAAGAGCTCTGAGTAGGAGTCGCTGATCATGCGTGTACTCCTACACCATCGAACTTTGGCCGAGTAATCAGTCAGCCGAAGGCAATCACACACAGACTGCATGTCAGGCTAGCTGCGGTCTGACCCGAATCTGGCCATTTTGCTGAAGTGAGTGCGAATGTGGTTAACAATGATGTTCTGGAATCCTCCATCCTGCATGAACATTTGTCACGACTTGGCCTGCATGAATCAATACTTGGACTGATATTTCGCAGCGTTCGGCTTTTCTTGGCTCTGAAAAATGCGACAAGGCCGAAATGTTCCGTAGCTACACTTTTACAGGAAAGCATAGGGTTTTTTTTTCGTAGGAAACGACATGACACGGCACACGATATCGAGTGAAGCTATTTCCATTTACATATTGCGATTTCATCCCAGAAACAAAAAAAAACTAGTAAAGTTATTATGAGTGAACCGGATTTTTTGAAGGGGTGAAATGTTATTAGAAAGAAGTTTAGTCGGGAAGGAATGCTTCAAAAAAGCTTCACTTAGATTTTTAGCACGACGAATTTACTAGTAATAAAAGAATCTTTCCCAAGCGGACAGCAATTCTGGATTAGCGAAAGTTGAGTATTTTGATAATAATGAAAAGCAGTTATCCAGTCGAGTGCAAGGCACCTTTGTTTGTACTTTTTACTTCAAATGCTATCACTTGAAGGAGGACATCAATCCTTTGTAATGGATAAGACAAAGCTTCCTCAAAAATGGAATATGACGATGGGATGGTCACTGCAAGCCTCACTCATATAATTAGGCACCATGTAAAGGAATTATTCGGAACAAAACTATTCGGAATTAAGCGGCACTTACCAAACTACCGCAATAGGCAGCAGCACAGTTGGGATCATCGACGCAATTTTCCATACACTGTGAACAGCTCAACCCCAAAATTCCATTAGCATAAAAATCCAAAGTACCGGACACTGGATGGGATGTGGTGAAGTTGTATTTCAAGAATGTGCAGGGCACAGCAAGCTGCATCTGAAAGGCAGGTGAGTTATTGAAGCACCAGGAAATTATCATAAAAACTGTCGTAAAGAGGTAAGAGGCCTGCTCAGTGAATTTCGTCTTAGGAGAAGATTTCCCAATTTCGCTCCGTCTTTTGCTCGATTTAGCAGCATTCATGTGATACTCGGTCTAGACAACGACAGGCAGGCTCCGAGAAATGTCATGATCAATGTTTTTCGGAGCTGCAACCACACCAAATAACCAACTTGAAGGAATGCGAAGATCTGGCACTTATCTTGCGGGCACTGTCTGCCCTACCTTGGCCTCCATGTAGAGCAGGTGGAACGAGTCTTTCTGCACTTTCGGAAGAATAAGTAGAAAGTTATTTCTCAACAGAAAATAATCCATGTACTGCACGCACTGCTTTGCTTTTTATCGAAGCAATTTTTGTGAAGGCCTTTCGATTGCATTCTCCAAATAACCCTTCCGAGAGTATTCTTTAGCACTCGTTTGGAGGCACACTTTAAATCTCGAACCTTCGAGTGGACATTCAGGGCTGGATTTGAGGTTATAGGATTGTGGTACTTTAGATTGTATTTTTTATACATGTCTTCAAGCATTTTCATTCAAAAGCGCTTCGTAATTCTTTATGTTATGAGAGCTCCACTATTGAGAACTGAGATGACCCAATCCTTAAGACCGTTGGTTTCGGATGCTCTTTTTTTGTAGGTCCAAGTCCACCAGGTGAGGAGAAGATGGTCGCCAGGCACTATATCTCGGCCTTGGAGCTCTAATTTTCCTCATTTGCAGTTTCACGTAGCAATATGCCTCATTGGAAAGAGTCCATTTGGACCTTCGATCCTTGCGGAGTACATCGGTGGCAACAGTTTCACGCATCTCAAGAGACGCGATAGGGCATTAGACACGTTCCGAAACCCGACTGATTGGAAGCATTTGTTTGTTCGAGTCACCAAAATGAGTTATTCGGTTGGAGATCGCCTTGGAAGACTTATAAACTTTCACAATTTTCGAGGAGCACTTAAGCGTTTCCTGACGAAACTCTTCAGCTTTCAAATGTTTTCACACCCTTTTTATTCTTTTGCCCCTCTTTTTGTCAGCTGAGACTTCTAAGCCGCACTATTCAGAAATTTCCGAAATGTTGCCTTGTTTCTAGAAGCCAATTTCAGAATATTTTTGGGCCCTGTTTATGTGTATGTTCATAGTTCAACAGTGGGGTCATTCATCCTTGCAATTTGCAAAAATGCTTTGAATAAGATACCTGAAGAACCAGAAATACAACGAGCGGTGTGATGCCAACCATGACAACCCTGAAATACCAAATGTCAGAAACAATTCATGATTGTTCGATGATCTTGACAAAGGTGTGCAGGAACTCCAAACACCGCGTCCTTACCGGGCACACTGGTGGTTGGATATGCCATCAGACGAGTTAGAGAGTTCTTTTCAAGAGTTTTGCGGCGGCCGCACGACGAGAGGATTTGCAAACATTTCAAAACCCAACAAAACCCTTCAGTAGCGTCTATATTCAATCTATTGCACTGCGATAATATTTGCAAATCCTGATCGTGAAAGTTTTTCAAACGATCGTGGAGTTTTTGTTACTGACATGAAACCACCTCTATGTTGCTGGAATATATTATATTTCAACGAATGGGACTAATTGGGATATGATCACAACAAACCTCAACAAAATTTCAGAGGCTTTAGCCATAGAATTTTTCCGGGGAGAATTTCTTTAGGTCTGTAGTGGTACAGCTCCTACCAAGTCCGAATCCGATACCTGTTTGGAGCAGTGTTTTGTGCGCAACTAGGCAGCCTTTGGGATACATACTTGAAATACACCTCAGTGAGGTTCACAATTTCTCTAAAACGTCACTTTCTTGTCCTTGTCCTAGCAATAATCACGAGGGGCGTACTTATTAAAAGGGCTCGCCTGAGGCGAAAGTTTTGTTCACAACCCAGCATTCTTGTGAAACATTCGCAAGGCGAACTGCGGCCAAAAACAGCAGTTACAAACAAAAACAAGTCAAGAATCTAGATCTTATAGATCGAGTTTTTCAAATCCAACAACAAGATAGTCAATAGTCGAAGGTGCGATTTGAGTGTCCCATTTGTGTTGTAGCACAATAGCACAACAACCTATTACAATATCTTGTCGGGGCAACAGCAGAAGATGCCATGGATAGAAGAGCATGGCGACGGCTGACAAATACAACGCACCATTAGACTGCGCGGGACTAACAGTTGGAAGAAAGCGAAGACAGTAGCACAATGACATAATAACTAATAATGAACAAGGAAAATCAGTAATATGGACATAGAAGCCAACACTTAATGAAAAGGGGTGTGGAAGCTATCAAATTTCTAGACAGCGGCCGTTACGCTTACTTGTGCTTGCTATTGTTGAATTCTCGTGACTTAGATGAAGCTTAACACCTCATAAAAAAAGAGGAAATTCGCCATTTAGCGGTTTCTCGAGTTGCGCTCATCCTGGAGAAGAAATTTTATTGGGTTCTTGACAAAAGGAAAGGTTAGAGCAGTTATAGTGTAAATGATGAAACTCGAGGAAAAGAATACGGAGAAGTAGAGCAAGCTTTTGAAACATTTCTATACTACTATTCTAAGAAAGCTGTCTGAAATGGTGTTGCTTGAATGGCCTACTCAGACGCTTGCACTGCTTCCTTTCGAAGATGTTGAGTGCCACACATGAGGTTTCGAAGGCGGACCGTGAGTATAACATTTATTCACTATCCCATGAGATGTAGATGGCATTTCCACGGTTACGTACGGCTAGTGGTCCGTGAAGAAATTATGGCGAAAATTCATTTGAAAAAGATGGGGCAGATTATTTGAATTAGTAATTGGGAACTGTAAATCACTCAGTCCTCCTCAAGTGATATACTTTGGGTAAACTACAATACTTTGGGCAAACTAGATACTGTTTCTGACAGTAATCTGGCAGCTTTTTCGAATATTTCACATTCGCCGGCTCTACAATCAATGACTGAAGGTGATCATCAAGCGAATCGTAAGAAAAAGTAGAAATGTAATCGTGCGTCAACAAAATTCGATACAATCCTTGGATTCGCACGCAAAAACTTATCAAAAAAGCAATCCCGAAAAAAAAACGCTTTCTGTGAGAGATGGGCCGGACCACATTGACCGTAAATACTGGAATCTGTCTCCTGTTAATATAATATCGCCTAATTTCAAAATTTAGGTGAAAGACTCAGGCATGGGAACGCACACCATCGAATGACATTCGACCAGGGCTTCCGACGCAGCTTTTAGTAGAAACTGTCTGGGATCAAGGAAGGGAGCATTGGTGTCCGAGGTGTTGATGCCCTAGCGGTGGTTCAAGTCACACCTTGCTAGATGGGTGATGCGTTAGATTGTTGCAGTATAAATTTCGTTTTTGGATGTACGTAAAAATTGCTCTTGGCTCTTCACTAAATAAAAACGATAAGTAATAAATAAAAAAGCAATGTTCTACCAGGAGTAATTTGATGGATACTACCATGTTGTATCAGGCTTCACTAGCTCTCACCCAGAAACTTGTCCTTCTTGAAGAATTACAGCAATGTGCGCAGACAAACTTGGATTCCCAGAATCAAGTTCTTCCGATTCCGTCAAAGATGAAATAAGACTTAGAGGCGGATTTTACGATAAAGAGCTAGTTTGCTGGAAATAAGGTAGAGGTGGTCAGTGGAAGCAGGGATGAAGAAGAAACCATGGGAAACGGCCCGGAACCCGAGAAATGGGACCCCTTCCTTGCCCGTTGATTTTCGCCTTTTTCAACGGTAGAGCTCGGTCTGCAATGTCTGTGGGAGATCCAGGCTAACTTGACCAACTGCGCCAAAGGGAAAACAGTGCCAGATTGCTGGAACATCTGCATGTTGGTCCGCACCCTTACGGATTCAGCGTCGCTCTTCACTAAGTAACTACTCCCCTCTCGTGAAAGTTGTACTTCCGGCTTCTTCGCATTGGAGAGCTGCCCAGGCCAACGCTCGATTATTACGCGGTGCTGGATTTCCTTCAGTGTTCATACGCAAAAGTTTGACACCTGAGGAGAGAACTCCCCTCTCGTGAAAGTTGTGCTTCCGGCTTCTTCGCATTGGAGAACTGCCCAGGCCTTGATTTTGAGCTGAGGCAACTTGCTCAAGAGCCTAATAAGGGTCGTGCCACCAATGAATGGGTGGTTTACAAGGACCAGCTTACACATATATCAAGCCTTCCCAGTACCAACTAGGGAAACCCTCCAGCTGGCACGGTTATCTCGGACTGAAATTCTGCCTTATCTATGCACGAAGTTTGGTCAACAAAATATTTCATTTGCACTCCTTTTTTTCCCACTTTGAGCCTGGTATCCTGTTCGTCACAGAAACCTGGTTCAAAAAGGAAAATCCTCGACTCTGAAATAATAGATACCTTTCCTATTTTCTCTATCGTTTTGACCGGACTCGAGGTAAAGGTGGAGGAGTCTGTTGCCTGGTCAAAGGAAATCTTCAACTTAATTTTGTTTCCAATATCAGTTGCGGCAAAGTCGAGGGAATCTGTTTAGATTTATTCTGCCCTACAAAGTCGTCCTTACGGTTTACCGTCCAACCAACACCAATAATGCTGATGATGAAGCTCTAATTGACGCTCTCCGAGATCTTGCCTCAGTTCGCACTAGCACGATCCATTTTGGAGATTTTAACCTCCAGGTTGATTGGAACGTGCCTTCTGGGTTAAATTCCTCTAGTACTGCTACTTGAACTTTTTCCGTGAGAGTGAGCTTCAACAGCATGTTAAGCAGGCTACCCACAATGGCAATGTCCTTGATATTGTGTTATCGACTTCTGATAGCATTCGCAACGTTTCCATACTGCCCCCTCTTGCTACTTCTGACCATGCAGTTGTTTCTTTCAGCCTGCTTGAAGGGTCTAGCCCTTCTCCTTCCCTCCCTGTCCCTGATTTTCAAAATGCAGATTTTACTGCCCTCAATGAATTTTTCTTCAGTATCGACTGGTGGGCACTTTTCGATCAATACACTTCCATGGACGACATCTATCAAAGGTTCTGCCATGTTGTCTATACTGCCCTTTCCTCCTTCATTCCTTTCAAAATCCCAAGATCTCTGGTCCTCAAATATCCGCGTCAAATTAGCAACCTCCTGCAGCAAAAAGACCGTCTTTTTCACAAGCTATGCTCCCCATTGAGTAGCTCCCTCTACAAAAAAGTGTGCTCTGATCTTGATCGCCATTTGCGTAAATTCCTGTCTAACTATGAACGCCGCCTTGGATCACAGGCATCACTACACCGACTTTTCCGCTATTATCGACACAAACTGAAGTCTAAATCTCTTCCACATACGTTGGCCGATGATAATGGACAGGTACAGTAGTGATGTGGAGAAAGCCGAGGACACTCGCCAATTATTTCTCAAATGTTTTCTCATTGGAGTACTCTGATTGTTGGCAATTGGACTACCTCCCCTATGTCAGCGAATGTTGCACTGATTGCGTCTTCCACCCACATACCGTTTCTGCGATTCTCAAAAAACTCCACCCATCCACGACTGAGCCTTACGATGGAATTCCTCAACTGGTGTATAAGAAATGCCATGCCTCCCTTTCTAAGCCCTTGAGTATTATGTTTAACCTTTCCTTCCTTACGGGTGATCTTCCTAAACTGTGGAAGCATGCTATTGTGACTGTAATTCAAAAGTCGCCCAATTCAAACTTGCTGAGCAATTTTCGACCAATTAACCTTACACCGACTCCTGTCAAAGTGATGGAGAAAACAGTGAATGAAAGGTTACTAGCTTGGCTCTTAAGCCAGCACCTTATCCCATAAGAGCAACACGGCTTCATCCCAGGCTCCTCAACCACCACCAATCTTTCTGATACACTATTTGACCTTTCCAAAGCTCTTAATGCTGGCAAGTCGATTGATTTAGTTTACATCGACCTTTCAAAAGCTTTTGATAAGGTCTCTCATCATAAACTGTTAGCGAAGCTGGAAAAGTTAGGGATTCGAGGCAAACTTTTCAGCATGGTTCACCTCGTACCTGCACAACAGATACTTCACGGTCAGATTTAAGTGTGGCTTCTCGAACATGTACCCCTGTCTTAGTGGTTGTTCCTCAGGGAGGAGTGCTCTCTCCTGTTCTTTTTCTGATATATACACTGGAGTTACCTAGCCTTCTTAAGACATCTCCAGATATCAAGGTACAATTGTATGCTGATGACATTAAGATATACGGGATCTATATCGGGATAATTGTGGGATGATCTGTGATGCTCTGAGGGTCTCCATTCAGAGAATGGCTGATTGGGCAGTTCATTGGGATATTCCCCTCAACTTGAAGAAATCCATGGTTATGCATATTGGTGATTTGCCAGCAACTGCCTATTACATTGATGGTGTCCAGCTTGCAGCTTGCCGATCCACCAAAGATCTTGGTGTACTTTTCGACTCAAAACTCAATTTTTCCCCCCACATCGACCAAGCTGTAGAGAAGGCGTTCAGTAATCTGTTTGTCTTGTTTCGTAGCGTGCAATGCTCGGATGTGACAACACTGACACGCCTTTACAAAGCATGTGTGCTGCCCCACATCGAATATTGTTCTCAAGTGTGGAGCCCGTGCACCAAGAAAAATGTGTTCAAAATCGAAAAAGTTCAGCGCGTCTTCACTCGCCTCTTGTGGTACAGAACTACGCACAGCTACTGTCGCAATAATCTACCCACTTACGATGCCAGGCTTAGGTTGTTTGGGCTTAAGTCCTTGCAATGTAGGCGAGCATTCTCTGACTTAGTGTTCTGTTTTCGTATTCTTCGTAGTGAATCGACGCTATGTTCAAGTAAGTACTGGATCTTCAGACCCACTAGCTGTAGACGGGGTGGGTTTAATCTCCATTATACTTACTCTGATGCCAGGCACCGCTCCCTCATCTTCAATAATGTCTTTTATCGCTGCGCTAGATGGTTTACCTCAAGAGGTTCTTGCGTAAGTTAATAGTGCCACTTTAAAAGAAGACTGAAAAAGGTAAATCTTGATCAGATTCTTGGTATCTCCTCATGACAGTCTTCCAACCATAACATTTTTCAGTTCTGTCCTTTCGACTGGTCGGTTGCTTATCTCGCGAGCTTTCGTGATGTACCTTGGAGTTCTTCTGCCGAGAAGCTATTTATTTCAACCGCAAACATCAATCGAAGTAGATTATTTGGCTCACCATTGCATTTTAGTACTCGCTGATGAGCTCTCACCAGCTTTTAAACGTGATTCTGCTTTCCTCTGGCCAGCCTTGCCAAGTGCTGCTATGTCCCAAGCTAATGTACACATCGAGATCTTTCTGTCTTCCTACTTTACACTGCTAATACTGCACATAAATAGTTGCCATTTCCTGCATGGAATCTGGGTACAGGTCAACAAGTGGCCTGCTCTTTACGACTGGTCACTTGGGTCTGGGTCTTACGCCTGGGGTTCGTATTTAGATCAAAGAGGTAACTACTTTGGCCCGCCCCAGAATAACCTCTAGTTGCGTTGCCCAGGCTGACCTGTACTCTACTGCTTTACAGGACTGTATCCATGTAAATGGCGCTCGGCAACCATAGTATGATTCCTATTTACAAGTTGTGGTTATTCGGTGAATGGCTGATTAGTGATTTCTCGTTATCCCCGAACCACTCTGCTTGCGGCCAGCATTGGCATTCCTGGCACTTGAGGCCTGCAACTTTCCGCGGCTCTCCTCAAAAGGTTGAGCACTGAATACAGTTGGTGAGAGTATCTGCAGTGCAACTATTACTTATCCTCGTTCCATATCATTAGATAAAAAAGACGAGTGCTTTCAGACTCTTCTGTTAACTCTATGAGTTTTTTAATGTTTTTTTCTCCCTTTCTTTGTCGTTGTATGGTTTTATATTACTAACCTCGCACCAGTGTTAATGGCGCACCTATGTGCAATGAATAAATAAGTAAACTACTCTTGGCTCTTTACCAAATAATAAGGAATAAATAAAAAAATTAAAAAGCAATGTTTCACATGGAGTGATAGTAAGAAGTAGCCATATCCGAAAATATACTGTTGGATCTATTATTTTGAGACGATGATCCCCAATCTGTGGTAGTGGTCCGCACTCGCGATCAAGGGCTCTTGGAATCGGTTCTCTGACCGGCGATTTGGCGTCAACTTATTTTTAGGGTTTCTTTTGTCTTTGAAACACGAATATCGCACTTCTGTTGCAAAAACGTCTATCAAGAGTTCCGTGAACTTCACATGTAGTTGGTGGCGGTAGCGCCCAAACGTGTTCGGAACTCCTGGGTGCCCAATAGGAGGTCCATCGCGCAGCAACAAGGCAGAGTCAGCGGTTGAGTTACAGCGCGATGTAGTTCTGACCTTCGGTTTAATAATATGTATAGAGTGTACCATTGTACGTCCTACATCGCACCAGAGTCAACCCTGCGTTGCGCAGTTCGCAACGGCACGTTGAGAGATCCTCAACGCACGCTGTATGGGCGGAGACACAGACGGCTCGAGCATGCGAGTGTGAATGTTCGCGCGAGAGAACGTGTCTAATCGGGCGAAACTGCGCAACGCAGGGTTGACTCTGCATCGCACATCATGCGCTCGCTGCGACTCGTCCGCTCACTTTGCCTTCTCACCGCGCGACGGGCCTTCTGTCGGGATCTGGAACTCCTCGCACACTCTTTTCACGGGTAACTGTGGGCAAGCGTTGACCAATTATCAGTTAGGAATCTTTTTCAACCACGTTGCCGCGAAGGCGAAGGGCTGGCTAGGCAAATCAATCCTATAACCACATACCCGTGAGCGCGGACCGCTAGTGCAGCTCCATTTTGCTTCATAACGCAGTTCAGAGGATCGATTGGCAGATCCGAGGAGCGGATTCAAGATTTACGTTTAAAAACACATGCAGAAGTGTAGCTCTCAGTGCATACGGCTACTTTGACCCAACCTCCTTTTCTGTTTGGAAAAGTTAGGCATTATTGATGTTCCTTGGTGTGACTGTACCCTTTCGATATGCAAGCTTTGTCGTTCAAGTGGTTCGCCTAGAACAGTCCTGAGGTTGAGGAACTCCTTCACTGCACAGCCTTAACTTTTTAAAACTATGTTCACTCTTAATGTATGGAGGCGAAGCATGCCGCTCACATATGCTTCGACGTCCATTTATGCACTCGCGTGTCGTTTCCACAGGGGTGGACGGTATATCAGCAGTTTGAGTATGCGGCATTAGGGGTCCGTATGTGACAAGCGACTGGTGCAGTCGAAACATACACTGCTCTCTTTCGATTTTTTGATCAATTCCGAGTTACGGTCTCCTTTCAAAGGTTCCCGGGTCTGGATCGTCCGGGCAAACGGTTGACCTGATTCTCGCCATTCCACAAATGCTTCATTCTCCTATTAGAGTGCAATACCTTGTCGTGATCATCGACTTGACATTTATCTGTATGTTCATTATACAGTTGTTCCATTTTGCAAGTGATCTCTGTCAATGTTCGATTGCATTTCACGCTTTTTTGCAATTTTGAAATCGGAAAATGATTTATTAAGTAGCAAGACGTGCATTACAACTGCAATCGGTGGTATTCATTGATCGTAGAATAATTCAGTAATCAGTCTGGTTAAAATACTGCTCCGCTAAAGGGCAGTCAGTTTTGTCCATATCTCTATGGAGAACGAAGAAAAAGTCTCCGGAAAGAACTTCTATGTAGTTCATAGTAGAGGAGGGACCATGATGGCTGCATCCCTGAACAGCTAAATTTATTCATATATTCCTCAGACTTCGTCCTACTACATAAAGTTGAATTATGAAAAGATTTGAAGCTTGTTTCTAGTCCAAGCCAAGATATTTAGGTGTAAAATATATCAATAACCACTGTTCCGGCACTGTCGCATTCATAGAATTAGAGGAAGCCGAAAATGTGCGCGATTCAGGTGAGTTAAAGGGTTTTTTCTCGTTTTCGACGCAGAGGAAAGGAAAAAGTTCTTTACAGTTCGAGGTGAGTGCCGTTGTTGGTCGGCGCTGGAGATCGTGTTTAGTGGCGAAGCCGAGAATGGTGAAAAACAGTTTTCGTATTTGCAAACAGCGCTGCGTTGTCATTTGAAAGCATTTTCAATGGGGAATTGAACATTGTTCACTTCTTTTTGTAAGTTCGTTTGGAAAAAAGAGAGCCAATATCTGATTATTTCCAATAGAGCATTACTCGGAGCGATCTTCAGACCACAATGCGTTACAAAAAAACTATGCTCTTACAGCGAGTCACTTTTATTACAGGCCCCGGGTTTTTATTTTTTTCTAGAAAAATGACAGGAAGTGGTGCTAACTTAGTTGGGGGGGGGCACGCGGCGGCGCGGCAGTCTGCTCACCTGGGCTCTCTCGAGCGAGACAGTGTAAACTCGAACATTCCAGCTTTTCACGCATGTCAAGTGACTGCCCCCACCCCCCCCCCCTAGACTGCCTACACTCCCCCTGGCCCACGGATTTCCGAACATGCCAGGCGAGCAGACTGCCGCGCCGCCGCGTGCCCCCCCCCCCCAACTAAGTTAGCACCGGAAGTACAATCAAGCCCTCCGCTTACCAGGATCTTTGTCAATCATCGGCAACAAACGCCTGTTTCTTTTTTCCTTTCAATCATGATTGACTGAGAAAGCTATTCTTCTCACACTGATCGTGTCTGAGTGCAGATCTGTTTGTACAATCAGTATACGGACTGATGTGTACGACGAATCTTGTCAATCATCTGTCAGCGACACTCTTTCTCCTCACCCTTCTTTGTTGAAAGGGTAGCGAGTAGCACACGACGTGGGATACGACATCGAGTGTACTTATTTCCGTTCACCTATCGCACTCTCACTTTTAAGTATGAAGAAGGAATGGGTAAGACTCCATGAGTGAACCTAAATCTATAGAAAGGTGAAAAGTTGTCTCGAAAAGTATGCTAGTGGAGATGAATGCTTTGAAGTCCTACATAATGGAATGGAACCGTCCGCGGAGAAGCTGCTCCTTCCCGTCTGCTAGATGACATCTGCTACAGTGGGTGAGTCCGTGTAAGTTCCCGGGAATTCAAGCTTGAAACTCGCTCATAGTTCAGCACATCTGTACATCTTGACCGGCCAGCGCCAACATTTGTGTTAATTTCACGGTCTTTACGACGACATTCAAAACTCTTACAGCCCCCCCCCTGCCCGCCTCCCAATTGTTTGGATTATATATCAGAATCACTCTTTTTTTTTTCAGTTCTTGTTTGGCATCCTCCGTGCAGCATTTGTGGACTAAAGTATCAAAATGTTGGTGAGAAGGAAGGCGAGTTTTCCCGTGGCCGGATTCTTTCAAGTCTCAGCACATAGGCTATTATGGTAATTATCCAACTCTTCACTATAAGCAGACAGCAAATTTGGGTTAGCAAATTTTCTGGTAATTCGCAACGATCTTGTATGATAACGATACGTTTTGAGCCGAGTACAGTATGACTTTTTTCTTTCACAAATTTTTACGCCAGTTTGAATTCCGCCATTATTCAGCAAGATTTGCATTTTTCCATAGAGCAGGCGAATTAAGAAAACAACCTATTACGCATAATACTGAATGCTTACCGATACTTACAGACGGACCGCAGTAGGCAGCAGCACAGCTAGAATCGTCGAGGCAATTTTGCATACATTGTGGACAATTCAGCCCAAGAATTCCACCATAATTAAACGACTCAGTTACTAGATGGGATGTGGAGAAATTGAATTCCATGAACGTGCAGGACAGAGTAAGCTGCAGCTGAAAACAATACGCTTTTATCAAAAATTTGGGAGTTTCTGTTAAGAACCATAATGAAAAATGTAAGTCGTCCAATCAATGAATTCTGAGAGCCACATTCTTAAAGTTATTAGGTTGGCAAGAAAGTCCTGCGACACTTTTCAATTTTTTGATTTTAATTCTATCTTTTTTGTTTACAACTCCTGACCGGTTATATCTATCATGAGTGTCCACCACTTGTCTTCAACGCTCAGAAAATTTCTTGATGCTCCTTTCGCCAAAACCCAGCGGAGTGCGGGTCAAGAAAGGAGCGCGACCTCACTCTCCGAGTTGGACTTGATCGTCTAATTATTTCGGTATATCAAGATGATGATTAAAGGTCAGGATAGGTAGCACTATTTACAGCTCGACCAGGGGATTACGCTAAGAGAGGAAAGAAATCTTGCCGCAACTCCAGAATTTCTTACCGGGCTCATTTCGGATCATGGTGATTCGCAATGTCATGAAAGAAATGAATATTGTCGCGGTACGAGGGCTCTTGACGAGCTACCTCGGCCAGCTTCTGGTATTCCACAAGCCTAGGCCACTGCCTACACAATGGTGCCCATAACGAAGGGTATGTAGTGGAGCTTCTGTAAGAGCCCTACCTGTAATGGAGTGTAGGGACGCTGCTGGCTTCTTATAAAAATATCAAAAGATCGGAAGCGCTGGTAAAGGTGAAACACGCTGTAGCGGTGAACGACATGCCTATTGAAGCTATTGCAGATAGTGTTGGTCTTTGACACGAATCCATAGTTATAGACATTTGTACTAGACAGTGACTCGGAGTATGGATTTACTAGTGGTCGAGGTTTTTCAAATTTTCTTGGATAACTACTTACTGCAGCACTTATCCACCTCGTGGATTAAAGCCTCGAGAATGCTCTACCATTTGTTAGTCATAAATGTTACCTATGGATTGTTCAGAAAAAAAAAAAAATTTTTAAAGAGTGTCGCAGGACTTTCTTGCCAACCTAATACTTTCAAATCGGCTCTATTTGATAGCGATTCATTGGGATATTCGGCCTAGACAGTGACAGGCAGGTTTATGGTAATTTGAAAGTCAAAGTTTGCGAGGCGCAGACATTCCAAGTGACCGGCTTCATAGAGAAGCAGGAGACCCCGAATTCAGATGACGATGCCTGCCTTAGCTTGATCCACGTTTGACAACGGAGATTGAGTGGTCATATCTGAACTCTTTCAAGATACCGCTATAGACGCTTTCACGCGACAGAAACCAATGCACAGTACTTCGCAGCGGAAGGCATCAGATAGATTTCTCTGTGATATTCATTCCCCTAGGAAAAATAATCCAACTCTCAACATGACGAAAGGTTACTTATGACCACATGCTTTTGAGCCAAATTCCATCGCTTCAGCACACGTTCAGGATTGAGTTGTCTAATAGCACCTTTTTTGCATTCACTGTTGGTTCGGTTTAGTAGGAAACCCTTTGCCCCCTTACGGAACAGCTGGTTGTTGTTATTTGTACTTGGAGCTCCACGTTGAAAAATACGATTAGTTGCCCAAAGTCTCGAAGCGTAACACTCCTTCGTTTTTTTCTAATTTCTCTGCTCCCACTTTTCGGCTCTATCAGTCGATTTCATTTTGTCTTGCTGGTCCAAATCTACGGCGAGGCATGGCGTAGACACGGAGGCATCTGTCTTAGCTTTGTTATGCGGTGTTTTCTTTGTCTCCTCATTTAGACTCTAGTGTAGCAGAATACCACATTGGAAAGTGTCGGGTAGTGCTTTCTTTAAAAAAATTATGAGCTGTACTTGGGACAAGGTTCTTGGGATTTTCAGACAATTACACCTTTTTATTTTTGTTTTGCTGTTTGTCGACGTAAGACCTCTGGGTCAGAACCATGCAGAAATTTCGCAAATGTTGTTTTGTCTCAAAGAGTGTATGTCCATAGTTCAACAGTGGAGTTTGTCCAAAAATACCTGAAAAACCAGAACAGACCGAATACAACGAGCGGTGAGACGCCGTTCATAACGAAGTACCGCTACCCTGAAATCACAACTTCGAATAAATTCTGGTTTGTGTTGAAGATGGAATAGAAATCTGCATAAAGAATCTACAGGATGGTCATAAATATGATGGCAAGAATGAACTCTGAAAATACGGTAAAAAAAAAATGAGGAGCGCTCCTAACTTATTATTCTTTCTCGTATAAGTCGAGCGGTTGCGGTAATTGAAGGGTGATCGTAAATAGTCAAAAGCGTATTCGATGCAGTTTGTTGGGTAGCGTAAAAGAAATAAGCTGTAGATTGGGAAAACGTACATTAGCAATATATCAGTATTATCAATAGAAAGTACTTAACGTTCATGGAATCTGGACTAGATGATGCATGTGTACATCACACCGAAAATCAAGGCAACTTCGACTTATTCTCTACAAGGCAAAAAGAGGGGAGCACATAATAATTTTTTTTTTCAAATTCAAATGCTTCCTCGAGCTAAACGAAGCTCCAAAATAAATCACAACAACATTGAACAATCGCGTAGAACCCTGCACACGTCGGAAGCGCTTAATGATCACTGGATTGAGAGAAAAAGAAGGTTGGGCAAGAACTTTCGCCCTCAGCCGGGATTCGTACCCGGATCTCTTGCTTTCCGGGCAATTGTGCTACCAGTTACACCACCGGGGCACCATTTCACCCCAACTCAGCTTCGATGGTGAAGTTACCATAGCTTATCAGCATTCACACGTATAACGAGGACCGGTTAGCCGATATCGGCAATAAACCGCAAGGCTGGAGCTTTATTAGATGTTACCATTTTTGACTTATTGGATAAATGTTTGGGTTTTATTGGATTAATGCTGTCCACGCCGCAACTGCGTAAAACTTCTGACTTTTAACGTCATCGATTTTTGTTCCAGTTCAAATTTATTTATGTCAAATTAGCTTCATAATGAAATAAGTTGATATGTTGAAGAACACATCAGGACCTTCAGCCAGGATGTTTCAGAAGCTCAAATGCGCAACGGGATAATTAAGTAGGAATCAAAATAGATCAACGACCAAACCCAACGATTATGCCTTACGACAATTTAAGAAGAACCTTGCAAGGAGCGCGGTAGGCAAGATCAGCGCTACGTTTGCCCCAGTCTTTGCTACTGATCGGGCACTGAGCTATTGGCTCAATAGCATCGGCAAAGCGATAGGAGCTGCAAAGTTCGACCTCATCATGGACCTCCAGTCACTTTCGATGAGGACCTCTTGCGCTTTGAATAGGAAGGTGCATCCGGGCGCTATTACCAGGAACTGTAGCAAACATCTGGACGCAGCCTACGCGATGATCCATGATTCGCCACCTGAATGAAGGGGCTGTAGCGAATGAAGTCTCGATGGAAACAGCATGCATCGACTGACCATGACCGAAGCACGCCTGACCATCTGCAGAAGTTTCATTCTGCGACCGTATAGACAAGACATTCCCTAGTTGGTCACCAGTGCAGATGAGTCATGAGTCCACCACGATAACAACACGCGGCACGCCTGGTGGCTACCTCGCAGCCTGGACTCACCATCTCGACCAAAGCCCGAGCTCTTTCATCAGAGGATATTACCCCCCGTTCGGTGGATTCGCTGGGTATACCGTTATGAGAACCATTTCACCATTCAATCCTTTTTTCCACGTCTTGGAGTAAGTATGCTGTCCTTGTTTCTAACCTTCTTCTTCATATCTCTATACGTATTTGGTGAAAAGGAGTGATGCGCAATTAGAGAAAAACACGTCAAGATGAAGAAAGGCAAAACCAAAACCCAAAGAATTAGGAGAGAAGGATGCCTTCACACCACTCAGCATGGCAACAGTTTTTAAGAAAATTGGCTCATTTTCACTATGGTATCATTTCTCAGAAGATGTCTCAC
>MU870278.1:13136-33619 GCA_036418205.1 Ostertagia ostertagi | reverse complement strand
CATGCTCCAGTCGAGTTGCCCGCTGCTGGCAACGCAGCTCGTCCAAATCACCAACTAAACTAGTGGGCGGATCGCTTTTGGGGGCGGAGTGCTTTCGAAGTCCTGCTCAGCAACCAGCGCACCTTTCGTCGTGAAAGCGCCACACCTCGCTTCCTTGGCAGCCAAGTAACTGCTTCGTGTGGTGCACATGCTTCCCCGATGTACTTCCTCTTTAGCGCAATCGCTTCTTTCAAGAATACATTGCGATGCAAATGATGGGACATCGTATAAATTGCGTATGTTCCGCCATCCGCTATTTTACAGCAGCTCACACTATTAGGACCAAACTACGAGAAACCTGTGCGAGCATTCCAGCTTATTCGAGCTGCTTTCCAGGTTTCTGCACTATGTTTTTCTACTGAAGACAAGTTTTTGCACTTCTCTATTTTCCACTTTCTTGGCCCATGCATGTCCCAATTCATCTACTGTACAAAAATCTTCAAAGATGCTAAGCGTCGAGGAGGAGGAGGGTGTCCCCCAAGAGGCCCATCGCGCGGCGAAGGAAGAGACGCAGATGCGGCAAAGGACGAGTCGCAGCGCGTGCTGTGCGATATGAGACGTAGTATGGTACACTCTATTTAACCTGACGCCTAACCGCTACAGTATGCGCTGCGACTCGTCCTTTGCCGCGTCTGCGTCTCTTCCTTCGCCGCGCGATGGGCCTCTTGGGGGACACCCGGGGAAGTGATCCTGGGGGGTGGATGTAAGCATTTTTCGTGCGTTTCTCCTCTTCCCTGGGCTAGGGTCACCTATCGCGATTTTTGAATGCCCTGTTTGAATGTCCCTCCAACACAAGGCGCCCAGAGCTGCTCAGAAAATTATCATGGTTTCGTGCTCCACGCTTATGCCCCTATAACATACAAGAAAACCCGTTCTAAAAAACGCTTCACGTCATGAACGACTTTTCTGGTTAGACTAAGCTCAGTAGGGGGAGGAGATTTCTGGGAAAAATGGACGTGATTCATGCACTCCGGAGTTTGCCCCAACCCCGCTTAAGGTGTCGCATTACTATTGTGAAAGGAAAGTTTAATGTGGTTTTGAATGTTTTTGCACCGCGAGCCGCTTATCTTACAAACCGCCTAAAAAAACGTGCACACTACCTTCCGAGGTGTGCGATATGTCCACTGAAGTGTACTAAGCACATCCTAGGCCGCGTTCATAGTTCGCGACTCGGGAGATTAGGATAGTAGGCGACAGGATATTAGGATAGTAGTAGAGTAGGAGATTGCGCTGACAAGATTGGATACGTATCGATTGAAATCGCTGGAGAGTAGTAGATTGGGCGACTTCAAGCGAATAGATCAATACATATCTAATCTTGTCAGCGCACTATCCTAATCTACTACTACTACTATCCTACTATCGTAATATCGCAATCTACTACTCTCCAGCGATTTCAATCGATACGTATCTAATCTTGTCAGCGCAATCTCCTACTCTACTACTATCCTAATCTCCCCGTCAATACATATGTTTTTCATTGTCGCGTACTATCCTAATCTCCGGAGTCGCGAACTATGAACGCGGCCTAAGTGAGTGGGTTATTGAATACGCTATAAAGTGTTTACTGCTACTGCTTAAACTACATTTTCACGCGATCCATCTCAGGCAGCGGCTGGATACTTGCGGGTATGCGAAGGCGCTTTAAACTTCAGCTTCCTTGGAACTTTTAGGACGGTTCCAGCTCGGTAATAGGTTGCCATTGAAGGCGCACCTCCGCCTACCTTTTTTAAAACTAATGTAATGAGGTCCTCTCTTGGTCCTGGATAAACGCATTGTCTACTCCGGCACTGTACATAGCACTTCCCAGAGCGTGGCGGTCTTATCATTACCTCTAAGCAGAGGCCGTACATGTTCTGTAAATGTGCCACATTAGAATGAAGACGTAGCTTGGCGCAGTGGCAAGATACGAGTACATTTCCATGAACTAAGCCCAGGAGGAGGCAGAAATCATAGGGGACATAAAGTTTGCTCACTGAAGTCCCCCGTTGCTGCCTCGAAGCCTTCGTGTCTTGCTATTCGCCTCGCATTTTTGATAGCCACTCCACTTCATGTCGAGGACTGAATGCTTCCGCGTCAGTGCAGACATTGTGGTATTCACAGGTAGCGTAGTGAACTAGAAGGGAAGGCCGTCAGTAGGGTGACCCTGGTCGATGCTTCGTTGGCCATCACACCGCCGGAGAAGAGTATTGAATTGGACATACGGGAGACATATCACTCTTAAATACCATTCTGCATCAGTAATATCAGTCAATTCTGGTCTGTTTTACTTCATTCACGCATTCACCTCTGCTTTCTCAGTGGCAAACAAAGTATCGTGCAACTCAACTGCCTTATCATCTCGACTTTACCTTATGGAGCGTTCATAGTTGGCGATCGTGCGTGCGATTAGGCGATTAGGCGATTAGGCGATGATTCAAAGTGAAAAGTATACAGATCGATTAGGCGATTAGGCGAGTAGGCGAGTAGGCGAGTAGGCGAGTAGGCGATCAGGCGAGTAGGCGATTAGGCGAGTAGGCGATTAGGTGATATCTGGATTGTATGCAACACTTTGACAAGATCTGCTCTTAACAACTAGTAGTCTAGTGTAGGGGTGAGAAGCTAATATGCCTATGCACCTCAGTTTTGACGACTAAAGAGTGCGCCGTGTGCAAATCAGGAAATGCTTTTAGTTTTCTACCCGTTCTTTGTACAGTTATGTAATGTAAGTAATCCTTTCTTGCTGAATTCAGTGAATACTTCGGTCTCTTATGTGAAAACTACGGCAGATTCGAAATCTTCATTATTGTTTTTACTTCCTATTACTGTGTACGAATGTTTGTGTTTTAATGGTCCTTTTTAGGTTATTGTTATGTTTTGTCTCCTATAGAAATCCTTACTAGAACCATATAGATACTTTAAGAGACGATTATGAAACAAATAAAAGTAAAGTATGGAGGTTCTCAACAAAAAAGTCACCGAAGTTCTACCGCTCCACAATCGTAGATGATGATTAATAGCCTAATCGCCTACTCGCCTAATCGCCTACTCGCCTACTCGCCTACTCGCCTACTCGCCTACTCGCCTACAACGCCCTCAGGGCGGAGCATACAAGTCGATACGTATGTAGTCTTCACCGCCTAATCGCCTACTCGCCTGATCGCCTACTCGCCTACTCGCCTACTCGCCTAATCTATACGTATATTTTTCATGTAGACTGATCGCCTAATCGCCTAATCGCCAACTATGAACACTCCAGGCGCATTCATAGTTCGCGACTCGGGAGATAGGATAGTAGGCGACAGGGATATTAGGATAGTAGTAGAGTAGGAGATTGCGCTGACAAGATTAGATATGTATTGATCTATTCGCTTGAAGTCGCCCAATCTACTACTCTCCAGCGATTTCAATCGATACGTATCCAATCTTGTCAGCGCAATCTCCTACTCTACTACTATCCTAATCTACTACTATCCTAATCTCCCCGTCAATACATATGTTTTTCATTGTCGCGTACTATCCTAATCTCCGGAGTCGCGAACTATGAACGCGGCCTTCCGAACCTTGCAAAGTCTGCCTGCTTTTTTTTCTTTTTTTTTCATTCAACATCCTTTCAGCACTTTTCATAGCCGTGAAGTCAATGCGAGATGTTTTAGGGTTCTTTTAAACATCACTACATCTCGAATAGGGTCCTAGGGTCTATTCCAGTTAGGGGGGGGGGCATCATGATGCAGTTTTTCCAGAAAGCTAGGGTAACTCCGAGCCAGGGGGAGTGTAGCCAGTCTAGGGGGTGGGGGTGAGGGCAGTCACTTGACATGCGTGAAAAGCTGGAATGTTCGAGTTCACACTAGTTCGCCGAGAAGCTGCATCATGATGCCCCATCTAACTGGAATAGACCCGGGTCCTATTTAATCCAATGGCAACATGGCTTGGGCATATTTGACATGCTTCGAATTACAGCAGCTGCAGTATTACATTACTAATATCAGAAGACTGGCATTACTTTCCCCCTAATCGGCGCTACAATGCGGTATCACATTCTCCGCAAAAACGGTAGACCTGAGTGAATTAATTTTTCATATTGCTTAGGTTTCTTCTTGTGGTTCCGAATATAAATCGTAACCTGAAGAAGGTGTAGCGCTTGGTCGATCAATACGTGGAATGCTATGGGGTGTTTATGATGAAACAGCCGCTCACTGCAAAGCAACGTAGAAGTGGTCAGTGATACAAGGATGAGGAAAACTCAAGAAAACAATCTAGACCGCTAGATATGCGACCACTATTTGCCCGTTGATTTGTGCGTCAGGTGTGTCTTTCTCGGTGCTGAGCTCAACAATGCTTACGCTCATTCGGTGTCCCCCAAGAGGCCCGTCGCGCGGCGAAGGAAGAGACGCAGACGCGGCAAAGGACGAGTCGCAGCGCATACTGTAGCGGTTAGGGCGTCAGGTTAAATAGAGTGTACCATACTACGTCTCATATCGCACAGCACGCGCTGCGACTCGTCCTTTGCCGCATCTGCGTCTCTTCCTTCGCCGCGCGATGGGCCTCTTGGGGGACACCGTCTTCGTTCTGCTATTCGGCTGGAGCCAAGCGCCGGGGAGGTGGCAGGGTGATAGCGGCGCGAGGGATGGCCCTGCCAGGTTGCCGGGGCATGTTCTTTCTTCGCTACAAATTGGTGCGATCGGCACTCTCAGGGAATCTGCCCGCTCTGTCACTAGATAGCTTTCCCCTTCTTTGATCTCCGTCCTTATTTGGAATCCTTCTTCAACCCTGAACCACGTTTAGGCCTCCGAAGGCGACGGTTCAGTTGAAATGTCGTTTCGACAGAGGTTTCGCCGACCATCCTCGAAAGGCGTAATAAGTAACACACGAAGTTAACAGTTTGGAGTTTGCATAAATTTTGATGAATTTCGGGGGCTAGCTGATGTACAAGTTTTTTCCGAAAGTGTTTTTATACTCCCGTGACAAGTCTGGTAACCAATCAACCAACCCCAGAGGGCAGAGGATCTACGATATGCATTTTCGTGACTCCGCATCTACACGTCCCATATCAGATCTATAGATACCTTATCACTTTCTTCCCAAATATGTTCCCGTCGCACCCTCTTTCATCTCCTGAAATCATCTCCGTGTGAGTGCTGATAGGCGCGCTACGATTCGAATTTCGTGACAAACACACGCACACACACAGACCTAGACACACGCACAGGCATACTTAGCGAATCTTATCTAGTAGGATTGATGGATTACACTATTCGATTCTGTATGCCAAGCCATGCATGCCTGGTACCTCTCATCGTCTGGGATTTATCCGGGAAATCGCTCCAAAATCGAGGACGGGTTCCACGCACCATATTGCGTGTCGCCGTCGATAGTTCCTCACAGCTTTTCGAGGCCTGTGTGGATGCCCATGAAGGAATTTCTGATATTTGGTCAATGCTTACGATTCATTAATGAACCGAGAACGTATTGCATTTTTAGTAACTCGGAATTGTGGCATGTTCATTCTAAGCGGCTTGAAATCCCTGTCGCTATAATTTTGGCACACCCTGTGCTACGTATGGAACTGAAACTTAATCTGAGTGAGCAGCTACGTAACTGTGACGATTGTGAACTCCTTCGGAACGCATTGTGTTACGACACCTCGTGACTGGTTTTTTTCTCCTTGCGTCAGATTGTACGCAGGTTCAACCCCAGAGTCAACCCTGCGTTGCGCAGTTCTCAACGGCCACGTTGCGCAGTTTCGCCCGATTAGACACGTTCTCTCGCGCGAACATTCACACTCGCATGCTCGAGCCGTCTGCGTCTCCGCCCATACAGCGTGCGTTGAGGATCTCTCAACGTGCCGTTGCGAACTGCGCAACGCAGGGTTGACTCTGCCCTATGTTGCTACAAGTAACAACGGGGGGTCGTATTTGTTGAGTTTGTGGTGGGGGGGGGTCGTACTTGTTTCGGTAGCGCGAAATTGCATGTGATGAGGTGGAGAGCGCGCGGGAAAACTTTGCCGTTTCTGCGTGCGTATATACTTCCCGCTCGACGGTGCTTTTTGAGGGAAAAAGTGGCTGTGGAGGGGGCTCGTATGAAACTCCTCGTGAAAGAGGGCGGTCGTAAAAATTTTTGCAAAAGTAGCAACGATAGGACTGACCCTGATTGTACGATACTTTGAGCGAAAAGCTTCCTAATCTTGCAACATCATCAACGTTCTACGGGTTTTTACTATTTACTGCCTGCTGCTTTAGTCATTGGCGAAAGCAGTTCTTCTCAAGTCGACTCATATCGTTTTGGTGAAAAATCCTCTGTGGTAGTATCACTGTGTTGCTGTCACAACATCAGCACACACTATGCCCCACAGGAATCTGAATTCGAGACTGAACTGGTTTACGGTAGCCCTAAGCTAGTGCTGAAGTTGCATTCCTGTTGGAAAATGAACAAGAGGAGAATCGAGGAACGTAGTATCTGCGACTCTAGTGGACTAATCTACCCTGCTCACCTAAGGTGCTTGAACGGGTGCTCCCCAAGAGGCCCATCGCGCGGCGAAGGAAGAGACGCAGATGCGGCAAAGGACGAGTTGCAGCGCGTGCTGTGCGATATGAGACGTAGTATGGTACACTCTATTTAACCTGACGCCTAACCGCTACAGTATGCGCTGCGACTCGTCCTTTTGCCGCGTCTGCGTCTCTTCCTTCGCCGCGCGATGGGCCTTTTGGGAGGACACCCGTACTTGAACCCATCTTCGACGTGCTGGCTGATTCAATAACACTACACTATAAAACTGTTCTGCTGATTCATAAATTAACCACATGAATTTACAAGCTTTTATTAATAGTTTGCCAAATATGTGTTTGAAATTTTTTGATTTTGTTCATAGTGTGATTATTGTGGCTTTGGTCGTTTCAGCAGATACTCGCTCCTTACTTGGTCTTCGGTTAACGTCAAAAGTTTTGTACAAATCTACAGTTTTTTCCGCAGATTTTGTCCGTATACCTCCTTACTGCCTGTTACTTCTGCACTTGTTCTGCTGAGTTTGCGCGCCCTGATGCCTTGGTAATTGTGTGATAGTGTTATTGCGATGAGTTCTCGGTTTCCGCTGTATCCTCTTGTTCATCACGACTTTATCCTTTACCTTCGTGGCCTTCTCCTTCACGACTGCGAAGACTTCTTTCGGTGAGAGTCCTTCTTCATACCATTTTCGCAAAATTTCTCGAAGCTGCCTTATAAGCATCAAAACTGTATGAAGAGTACCGCCGTCATAACGGTGGCTAACACCAACAGTTGGAATTTTGTGCTTTCTCTGAAAGGAGAGTTCAATAACTTTAGGCCTTTTTTAGCCTGTATCTGCTTATACTCAGGCTTTATGCGAAATATCGGGCGTTGATCGCGAGGCTTCATCTCTCTTCAGGGCTTAAGGCATAGTATGATTGCGAATAAGGGCTTCCTGACTCGGAACCTTTCAGCGCTTTAACCCTTTGTTTGGTTTACCCAATGTTTCAAAGGTAAGTCCTGGGGTTCCCTTATTCCTGTATGCCACAATCGCTACACTTCCACTGAGAGTGAAGCGAGGCCCCACGGAATTTTTTTAGATACGCCCACCCTCTCCCCCTCTCTTCTATCGCTGCACTACTTCTCTGCAAAGAAGCAATGTATATCATCAGAAGGGTCAGTTATAGTCCAGGTATACTGACAGTCAAAACGTCAGCGTAAGGGCGGCGTCAGACTTTGCGAACCCAGCAATATACCAGCGACTTGGCAGTGTCTGAAAGTGACGAGACGCCCTTTGAACAGAGTCAACCCTGCGTTGCGCAGTTCGCAACGGCACGTTGAGAGATCCTCAACGCACGCTGTATGGGCGGAGACGCAGACGGCTCGAGCATGCGAGTGTGAATGTTCGCGCGAGAGAACGTGTCTAATCGGGCGAAACTGCGCAACGTGGCCGTTGAGAACTGCGCAACGCAGGGTTGACTCTGCTTTGACGTTGGTTCTTGCTACTTCCCCGGGCTCGCGAAGGCATGAGAAAGCGAGAGGGGACGAGATCGGGAATGTGACGAGAAACAACGTGCAAATGAGAGGGAGTCCCGCCACTTTCAATAAGTGGCGAGTCTCTGGTATATCGTTCGAACCTGGCGCATCGCTCGAACCGCTGGCGCATAGGTGGTGCCCCGCGATTCGCTAGGGAATCGATTCAGAAAATGTGATGCTGGCCTAAAACTGTTTTGTGCTTTTGATTGAGTATAAGAAGAATTATGCGACTCTAATGGTCGTTGAGACTATCGGCTCACTAAAACTTCTCCGGCCCGAATTATGAGGACTTGTAGAAAACGCTGTACACTTCAGAGCGCGCTCCGCCCATTGTGGGCGGGCCTCCGCCCACGTCATGTATGCTGGGAACACCTTAGACATTGCTCCCCTACACCAATTTTTTCTGCTCTGTAGGCTTTCTCCCAACCGAGTTATGAAATTTTTTCATAAAGCACTGCTTTTTTGGAGAACGCCCCGCCCACCGGGGTGGGTCTCCCTAATTCGATGTGACTTACCAATGCACACCTTTACCCACTTTTTTCCCCCAGTTTCGAGGCTGTTTTGGACGCTTAGCTGATTTACGTAGTTTCTCCGAATGTAATCTCAAGAGCCAGGGATTTTCGTGACGGACACACAGAACGATAGACGAAGCGCTTCATAGTAAGCAGGATTACTGCTTTGACTGATGGGCTCCGGGGACTGACGAAATAATAAGGTTCATCTGAGGAAGGAGCGAAACTAACCACTTTAATTATTTCGTTTATAACGTTTTTTTTTCTTCCTTAATTATCACCAGCATTCGTTAATATCAAACCTATTGAAAGCAGTACGTTGTTCTATAAAATTGCCCGGCTATACTCATTTTCATTGAAGCCTACGTTGGCATGCGCGCGGTAGCGAGCGTAGTCAAAATGGTTATCGCAAAGCTGGAAATTTTTGGTTTATCCCAAGAATGAATCTCTTCGAGCTAACCAATAGCTGGCATTTCACCAGTGCACATTTCTTTGCTAGTCTTCTTAACGTATATGTATATACACCGCCCCGAGTAGCCCATAACCATTGTAGAAGAACAAGCTTTCTCAGAGCTTACAGTTTCCTTTTCCGTTCTCGTCGTCGGCGTTCCTTAAATAGCCTATTCGATTTTGGTCGATATTCGATCAGAATCAAAAGTAATTGTACCTCTTCGCTGTCCGGCCGAATAACTGTGCTTCTGTCAGTGTATTCTGGAATTAGAATGTTTGAATAGTCACGAGCTCTACTGTTATTTTTTCACCTATACCTGAAGTGGTGGACAAGAGTTCAGGCTTTCTCGTGCTAGCGAATGTGGAAGCCATTGTGATAGTTGACGATGTCGTCGTAGCACTAGTGGTCGCTGGTGTGGTTGTCGCTGCTCTAGTAGTTGTTGGTGTGGTTGTGGTTGCTCTAGTAGTCGTTGTTGGTGTTGTTGTCGTTGTTTTAATGGTTGTTGTTGGTTCTGTTGTCGTAGCCATAGTGGTTGTTGTTGGGACTGTTGTCGTTGTTCTCTTGGTCGTAGTTGGAGTTGTTATGGTAGTGGTTGTTGTTGGAGTTGTAGTAGTACTCGTGGTAGTCGTTGTCGTCGTGGTCGTAGTTGTGGTTGTGGTCGTCGTAGTAGTAGTGGTAGTACTTGTTGTTGGCGTAGTTGTTGTAAACAGGTCCTCAAGTTTTCTTATTCTATTATCGAAGCAATTTGTCTTCTTCTCGCTGCGCATGTGCTTCTGCAAAATGGCGTACTCATCACATGTTCGCGATAGATGTGTACCAGCATCCTGGGATATGTAATTCGCTAAGTATGTCTGTAAGGGTGCGTACGTTTGGCAAGAAATTCATACACAGCTCGCTTCCCTGCACCGATGAAGCGCTCTACTTTGAATATGATAAAGGGGTGGGTAGGGAACATATTTGGTAGGGGTCAAAAAGTGATAAGGACTGATAAGACCTGATAAGAGGCGCTGAAAAGCAAATTTCACGAAATTCACTGTGGTTGTCCCAGGAGCAGAGAGGCGTTGGTTTTGAGAAGTGATGTAGATGTAACGGGGATGGGTGGCGGTAAGTATAGCAGGGAAGAACTACCGAGTCCCCATTATGTTGTGACGGACAGGACTGCAAGTACGCGCACATGAGAAGAGTATGTATTAAGCAGCAGGGAAATCAAGAATTGTCTACGATGAGGGAGAAGGTAGGAGGGCAGGATAGTGCACTGACAAGATTAGATACGATCGATTGGATTGCCGGAGAAAATAACTTGCGATATCGCGACAGTAGTATAGTTACTGACTAGGAGATTAAAGGCAGCGATTACGATAAAAACGGAGCGCATCGGGGAAGCATATGCACCACACGAGCGCTTTAGAGGTGCACAGGTTGCTGAGCAGGACTTCGAAAGCACTCCCCGCCAAAAGCGATCCGCTCTACTTGTTGATTTGGACGAGATGCGTTGCTAGCAGTGGCGAAAATGGATGATCTCGATTTAAGCATGATTTGGTTATGGTGCCATCAAAGCGCTGCGGTGAACTCGTTTATGACTCCACTTCCTGCACCTGTTGATGATTGAAAACCAACGGCCAGGAAAGAGGGCCCGGTTTCGCGTTTTCTTGACGGATTTTTCAGAGTTCATCGCCACTGACCTATCATTGAGCACCAGTTACAATAAGCCCTTCTTGAATTTTCCGTAATCGCTGCCTTTAAGATGGTAGTATAATAGTTAGGATAGTGCGCTGACAAATTAGATACGGATACAAAATTAGATACGTATCGATCGATTCGGTTCAAGATGCCTGATCTACTACTTTCCAGCGATTCCAATCGATATGTATCTCGTCTTGTCAGCGCAAAATCCTGATCTACCAAATCGCGAACTATAGACGCAGCCTCAACATTAGCCGGTTTCCGCCGAAGCTGACCATGTCACGTAGCAATTAAGCACATTATCCTCTGTTCTGCCTTAGGCTAGTGTCCGAGTCCGCGATCCGTCGCAGATTTCGCGCAAA
Source organism: Ostertagia ostertagi (assembly GCA_036418205.1). Classification (NCBI taxonomy): domain Eukaryota; kingdom Metazoa; phylum Nematoda; class Chromadorea; order Rhabditida; family Trichostrongylidae; genus Ostertagia; species Ostertagia ostertagi. Next base: position 22,577 of record MU870278.1, on the reverse strand, counting down.
TCGCGAAAATCAGCGAGACCTGCGACGGATCGCGGACTCTGACACCAGCCTTACTTATATCGCGCTTGGTTTACGTGGCTCACTGTAAATATTGCGCAGCTTACACTTATTACTAGAAACATTTTTGTTTCATAGTTTGCAATAGCTACTAGAAATGTTCAATAATTGAAATATGTAGCATGCAGTTAACATAATGGCGATGGCTGATTCTTGCGCCTTAGTCTCGGAAGCCTGATCTGTCTGCAACTTTTTCTCAGCAAGCATTTTTTGATGGAAGGGACACTCACCAGCGTTTCCAGCAAGCAGCGAGCTATCATATTTTTTGAATTGGAATACTTAGTATAGGGACAAAAACATGTATAATAGTCTCCGTGGTAGCAGAAAATCTGAAAAATATTTTAACCGCTTTCAGGACATTCCTATTTGCTGGTGTATATTTGCGGGAGTTGCCAAAAATTGCCAATGGTTGCTGGAGTTAGCTTTCATTGTAAGGCACACGCTGGAGATTGTAAGATCGTGGTACCGGTTTGATATGGAAGATTCTGATTATGGTTTTAATCGAGTAAAGTAAACTTAGTAAGGTTTTATGAGCTTTTCTCTCATAGGCACTCGTTCTTTTTCATATTGTTAAGTTTTTGTAGAGTAGTTTGGATTCTTTGGAAGGGATGACCTAGTGGGTCAAAAAAGAACTACACTCTTATACTAGAAGCTTAAAAAAAGCTGTTGTGAGAAAGGTAGGAAACAAAAGAGAAATGTGATAATTGATACAAGAATCAGGCGACAATGTTATTTCCTGGAGAAAAGATGCGCAAATTATGTAGGATGTAAACAATCTGATCGTTTATTTTTTCTTTGTTTACTTTTTATTCCGAGTAACAATGAATATATTATCGGAAATAATTCGCATTGTTACTCAGTCGACTACTCACTGCTCTGTCCTAACTCACGCAGGTCAACGACCCTATTCTCCTGGAATTGGAGTGACTGGAAGTCAAAGAAATCACTGACCTTCTTTTCAACGTCTTCAATTTTCTGTGCTAGGAATGACTTAGGGAGCGAAGCAAGTGAAAAATAGTGGGTGCAGTGTCAGGGGAATAAGGTGGGTGGGGAACCGTGTCCCAGTCCAGCTTCTTCAACTTTGCACGGGTCTCGCTAGGTATGAGGGCCTGGCGGGATCGTGGAGTAGGTGGACAGATGCTCGTCTCGGTCGTTTTTCCGAAACAGCTTACGCTAGTTTCTAGAGCCGATTGGCGTAATTGACGGTATATCCTTACGGGAGCAGCTCGTAATACAACTTTCCTCGCGAATCCCAGAAGCAGCAAAGAAGACACTACCTGGAGTGAAGGTCCGATTTTGCTTCGGTGAGTCGTCTCCTCGAGGGAGCCGCACGGCGTGGTGCTTACTAGAATCGCGCAAAACCCAACTCTCATCTCCCGTGACCAAGTCTTCCAGAAACTCCTTTCGGTGCGGGCGAAGAAGGAGAGACTGACAGATGGATATCTGGGTACCGCATGCTATCCGCCATCGCGTCGACACTTTCCTGTGGCGAGGGCGTGGAGGGGCCGTAGGACTGTAGGATGGATGCACCCGAGTCTTGTCACAAGGCTGCGGGTGCTAACCTCCGGATCCTCTTCGACTGTATCGAGAACCGTGGAGTCTCCCACTGTTTGGGGGCTTTCCAACCTTGACTTGTCTTCGGAAGCCGTGTCTCCTCCTTTGAAAGCCTACGGACCGGAGTTTGGTACTGAAGACGAAAGCGGTGTCCCTTCCCAACGCACTGCTGATGCCATGTTGAACAGGTTCCACTACTGCCGTGTCGCAACGCCATTCATTGAAAGTGATCGCACGAAAGTGCCTTGTGGAATCAACATCGTGATTAAGGTTAAAGAAGGCAATCCGGCTATTCTGTATGTACCTACTGCGGAGAAGTATGATCGACAGCGATAATCTATCACGTAGCAGATTCTAAGTTTCAATTAATAAACGAAAGTTCTGGCTGTTCCGAAAAATCGGTTCAGGACTTTATTACCAACCCAAGTAAAATCAAGGAAAATTAGTGACATGTTGGGACATTCGGTCAATTCTTAGAGTAGCTAAACTTGATCCCCAGCTCAGTTCTTTTTGTTCTTTCGTGAAGAATTCATTGGCGGGTTCTAGCGCTGGCACTTCTTGCAATCTCTCTCTAAAAAGGGAGCGCATCGGGGAAGCATATGCACCACACGAGCGCTTTCACACGAAAGGTGCGCTGGTTGCTGAGCAGGACTTCGAAAGCACTCCGCCCCAAAAGCGATCCGCCCACAGTTTACTTGTTGATTTGGACGAGCTGCGTTGCCAGCAGCGGCGCAAATGGAGCATCTCGATTAAAGCGTGATTTGGCATGGTGCCATCAAACGCGTTGCGGTGAACTCGTTCATGACTCCACTTTCTGCACCTGTTGATGAGTGAAAACCAACGGCCAAAAAAGGGGTCCCGTTTCGCGTTTTCTTGACGGATTTTTCAGAGTTTTCGCCACTGACCTATCATTGAGCACCAGTTACAATAAGCCCTTCTTGAATTTTCCGTAATCGCTGCCTTTAAGATGGTAGTATAATAGTTAGGATAGTGCGCTGACAAATTAGATACGGATACAAAATTAGATACGTATCGATCGATTCGGTTCAAGATGCCTGATCTACTACTTTCCAGCGATTCCAATCGATATGTATCTCGTCTTGTCAGCGCAAAATCCTGATCTACCAAATCGCGAACTATAGACGCAGCCTCAACATTAGCCGGTTCCGCCGAAGCTGACCATGTCACGTAGCAAGTAAGCACAATATCCTGTTCTGCTTAGGCTGGTGTCCGAGTCCGCGATCCGTCGCAGGATTTCGCGCAAATCGCGAAAATCAGCGAGACCTGCGACGGATCGCGGACTCTGACACCAGCCTTACTTATATCGCGCTTGGTTTACGTGGCTCACTGTAAATATTGCGCAGCTTACACTTATTACTAGAAACATTTTTGTTTCATAGTTTGCAATAGCTACTAGAAATGTTCAATAATTGAAATATGTAGCATGCAGTTAACATAATGGCGATGGCTGATTCTTGCGCCTTAGTCTCGGAAGCCTGATCTGTCTGCAACTTTTTCTCAGCAAGCATTTTTTGATGGAAGGGACACTCACCAGCGTTTCCAGCAAGCAGCGAGCTATCATATTTTTTGAATTGGAATACTTAGTATAGGGACAAAAACATGTATAATAGTCTCCGTGGTAGCAGAAAATCTGAAAAATATTTTAACCGCTTTCAGGACATTCCTATTTGCTGTGTATATTTGCGGGAGTTGCCAAAAATTGCCAATGGTTGCTGGAGTTAGCTTTCATTGTAAGGCACACGCTGGAGATTGTAAGATCGTGGTACCGGTTTGATATGGAAGATTCTGATTATGGTTTTAATCGAGTAAAGTAACTAGTAAGGTTTTATGAGCTTTTCTCTCATAGGCACTCGTTCTTTTTCATATTGTTAAGTTTTTGTAGAGTAGTTTGGATTCTTTGGAAGGGATGACCTAGTGGGTCAAAAAAGAACTACACTCTTATACTAGAAGCTTAAAAAAAGCTGTTTGAGAAGAGGTAGGGAAACAAAAGAGAAATGGTGAGAATGATTACAAGAATCAGGGACATATATTTTTCTGGAGAAAGATGCGCAAATATTAGGATGGTAAAAAAGTCCTGAGCCGTTTGACACTTTTTTTGCTTTACTTTTTTATTCCGCGTACAATGGAATCTACTCAACAATATAATCACCATTGTTACTCACTACAGAGTCCCACCTAATGGGCAGGTCAGCGACCCCTTCTCCAGAACTGGAGAGACTGGAAGTCAAAGAAATCACTGACCTTCTTTTCAACGTCTTCAATTTTCTGTGCTAGGAATGACTTAGGGAGCGAAGCAAGTGATAATCAGAGGGGCAATGTCAGGGGAATAGGGTGGGTGGGGAACCGCGTCCCAGATCAGCTCTTCCAATTTTGCACGGGTCTCTTTAGCTATGGGGCCTGGCGTCATCGTGGAGTAGGTGGACAGAAGTTCGTCTCGGTCGTTTTTCTTGAACAGCGTCCGCTAGTTTCTGGAGCTGACTGGCGTAAATGCTGACGGTATGTCCTTGCGGGAGCAGCTCATAATACAACATTCCTCGCGAATCCCAGAGGCAGCAAAGAAGACAGCTTTTGGGGTGAAGGTCCGATTTTGCTGTCGGCGGGTCTTCTCCTCGAGGGAGCCACACGGCACTGTGCTTGTTAGAATCGTAGAGGACCCAACTCTCATCTCTCGTAATCAAGCCTTCCAAAAACTCCTTTCGGTGCGGGCGAAGAAGGAGAAGACTGACAGATGGATATCCGGGTACCGCATGCTATCCGCCATCGCGTCGACACTTTCCTGTGGCGAGGGCGTGGAGGGGACCGAGGACTGTGGGATGGGTGCACCCGAGTCTTATCACAAGGCTGCGGGTGCTAACCTCCGGATCCTCTTCGACAGCGCCGAGAACGGTGGAGTCTTCCACTGTTTGGGGCTTCCCAACCTTGACTTGTCTTCGGAAGCCGTGTCTCCTCCTTTGAAGCCTGCGAACCAGAGCTTGGCACTGATGATGGAAGTGGTGTCCCTTCCCAATGCGATGCTGATGATGTTGACGGGTTCCACTACTCCGCTGTCGCAACGCCATTCATTGAAAGTGATCGCACGAAAGTGCCTTGTGGAATCAACATCGTGATTAAGGTTAAAGAAGGGCAATCCGGCTATTCTGTATGTACCTACTGCGGAGAAGTATGATCGACAGCGATAATCTATCACGTAGCAGATTCTAAGTTTCAATTAATAAACGAAAGTTCTGGCTGTTCCGAAAAATCGGTTCAGGACTTTATTACCAACCCAAGTAAATCAAGGAAAATTAGTGACATGTTGGACATTCGGTCAATTCTTAGAGTAGCTAAACTTGATCCAGCTCAGTTCTTTTTGTTCTTTCGTGAAGAATTCATTGGGCGGGTTCTAGCGCTGCACTTCTTGGCGTAATTCTGTGGCACCAATTAAAAGGCACAAAATAAAAACAAAATTCGTTCATTCTACTTCGAGCGAGAAATGATTTTAGACATTAAGCGCGAATTTGTTTTCGAATTTGGTGACATATTTCTAAGTGTAACGTTATTGGAGAGTTTTTCCCGCTTCAACACGATTAGCAGTCAACTTCAGTAGTCTGCATCCAAACGAAACCCGCTTCTCAAAAATAAGCTGTTGCTTGGTGTTCACAGCGCCGAGCGTTAGATATGGAAGGCAAGATTCCAGCCAAGAAAAAGGTGGCTCAATTGCTGGCGTCTCTTCGACCTCTTTTTTTGAGTACTTCAATGATATACCTCGTCTGAATAGCGAGAACAATTATAGCACTTTATGTCGCATCTAGTAGAATAAGGAACGAAAAGCAGCAGCTTCGTGCAGAGGCCGTTCTGTAAATGTGTCACATTAGAAAAAAATAAAGAGAGCTTTGATAGAGCCACTTACTGGTTGATAGTACTTGAGGTCGCTAAAGTCGAAGTGACGACATTCGTCTATTTGACAAGTACCGTAGGAAAGCAGATGGAAGGCTGACAATAGAACGATCCCGATCGATGCTACGTTGGCCATCTCACCGCAAATGAGGAGTACTGAATGAGGTATACCGGATATACACCGTAGATCTTCTTAGATATTCTTATGCATCAGTTTTATCAGCGAATTCCAACCGATATTTTCTTTAGCACGCATTCACCTCAGACTCCTCGGTAGCACGAGCAGTGAGGTGTGACGCAGCTGCCTCATCATCTTGACTTTGCCTCACCGCACTCTGCCGAGCTGCCTGCTCCATTAAACAATCCCTCGAGTGCTAATTGTCCTTTGTCTTGGAGTCAATATTAGAGAGCTTTTTGCTTTGCTCAGCATAAGAGGGTTTTGGGTACCCTTCAGGAGGCCCGTCGCGCGGCAAAAAGGCAAAGTCAGCGGACGAGTCGCGCGCGTACTATAGGGATTTCGCGTCAAGTTAAATAGAGTGTCCCACTGCACGTCCTACATCGCACATCACGCGCTGCAACTCGTCCGACTCTGCCTTCTTGCCGCGCGACGGGCCTCCTGGGGGGTACCCGAGGGTCTTGAGCTGTAATTCCTATAAGACTGTTTCTGGCGCTAATGGCCTCAGAGGTAACATTCAAAACAAGGCCACTGGTAGGTGACATTGGGACTGAGCCCAGGAGGGGTAGAAGCGTCAGGGAAAGCACGAAGTGCTCACTCTTCCACAGAATCCCTTCTCATACCTAAGGTATACTCCCAAACACTGCAAATGGTTCACTCACTTATTGGAAATTTGACTTTTTTGATTATTAACAGGGTTGATCTCTAAGTAGAAGGGGACTCTACGGTTCTAAACAAATTTTGTTTTCCTGGAATTCTTCCCCCAGGCACGAGTGCAGTTAAGGAGGGGAGGGGGACCATTATGCAAAGAGCCTACACGCCTACACCCCCATCACCTCGTCCCTCTTCCTTGGACTGCCATGGAGGATTGCGGAGAGTGTGTAAGCGATTTTCATTTTCCTCGGTTCCTCCACTGCTGGGCCTAGTCCGCATGGCGAGGCCCCTCCCCCTACACCAGTGCTTCTTCATAATGGAGCTGAGTAATTGGAGATGCTCCTCCCTCTCTGTGATAGCCCTGGAGTTCGTATCATACAAAACACCAATACTTTCATGATATCTAAAATCTAGGTCGAGACTGAATCTTGCCAAGAAGACACCCGAAACAAGGGCTGAAATCTAATTCAAGTCGTCTAGGTAATGCAATATTTGTGTTGTTTCAGATCACTGCCAACCAACTTTGCTTCTCAACTTCCTTTGGGCGAGAGTTTTCTTGAACATACAATGTTTGTCCTATAACACGCTGCCTTCACCGCTAGAACGTAGAACGCAACTCATTTATGATAGCGTGCCATGTTGGAGAAACTGACCAAACATCACATTCTACTGACTCGCCCCAGTGGCTAGTGCTATGTAAACGGACTGTATGAGTTATCACATCTCATTGCATACCAATCCTACTATATAATAATCGGCTAAGTGTGTCTCTTGATGTGTGTGTTTGTGTGTATGTTTGACCTGAAATTCATAGCTCGAGTCACAGTAGCAATAGCACAGTGGTTCTTACATATATTTTAAGGGTTGGATGGGGACACAGGTGGTATGTGATAGAGCGAGACAACTGATAAACGCTGATAAAGCAAGGCTAACAAGCGAGCAATCGCCAATTTAGTTTGTCGTTCATATTGATTCATACTAGATGCGCATATACTTACAAATGTTATGTGGAGGTGTTCCACGGACATGTGTACATGAACTGAAAGCGATAGCAACTGATAAGGGCTGATAAGATCCGTTAGAACGCAAAAGTCGTCGATTCCGTTACCTGGCTCGCATTGACACCAGAGCAACCATACTTACAAGTGTTATGTGGGATGGGACGGGGACATTGTTGGTAGGTGAAAGAAGTGGTTACAACTGATAAAGGCTGATAAGGCGCGTCAGAACGCAAAAGTCGTCGATTCCGTACCGAGTCGCGCAGAGCGCCCCCCTACTACAGATCATTGATGTACGAAATGCACTGATCAATGTATACCAGCTTACTTAAGCATCGATTGCATAACACAACAAGTTTCACAATGGACCTTCGTTGATAAATGCAACTCATTAGCTCCGCCCGCTACCGCGCGCATTGATAGAACTTACAATCGATGAAGCTTTAGGTTTCACCGCTAAATTATAGCTGCTTCGTTAAATGTATTACTGTCCGTTGCATAGGCTGCCCATCTTGGCTGTATCTCACTGTTTGATAAGCGCAGTGAAGTGCACAGCTAAAGTGATGATGTAAACAACCACTATGCGTCGAGTATCGAGGTAATTTAGCGGTCGAATATCTCAAAACGGAATGCCCAGTATTCATTATCATATTTATTCGAGCATCCCATTCATCCTCAAGAACTCTAGAAGGTGTAGCGGTCGAAAGGGAGTTTACAATTACAACGCTGATGAAATGATATTGAAATGAAAGGCATTATCTACAATCTGCTCTCTATTTTCTATTTCAAGTGCTCTCTACGTTCGTACGCATATCGTTACTATCAGTCCTCATCAGTCGTTATCACTTTTTGACCCCCACCAAATATGTTCCCGTCCCACCCCCTATATCATGCCCCAAAATCAGCTCCTGACGACTGCTGCGGAGCGCACTATGAATTTCGCGACACTTGCGTTCTAGCGCCTTTTATCAGCCCTTATCAGTTGTTATCACTTTCTGTACCCCACCAAAGTATGTTCCCGTCCCACCCCCTATATCATGCCCCAAAATCAGCTCCTGACGACTGCTGCGAAGCGCACTATGAATTTCGCGACACTTGCGTTCTAGCGCCTTTTATCAGCCCTTATCAGTTGTTATCACTTTCTGTACCCCACCAAATATGTTCCCGTCCCACCCCCTATATCATGCCCCAAAATCAGCTCCTGAACACTGCTGCGGAGCGCACTATGAATTTCGCGACACTTGCGTTCTAGGCCTTTTATCAGCCCTTATCAGTTGTTATCACTTTCTGTACCCCACCAAAGTATGTTCCCGTCCCACCCCCTATATCATGACCCAAAATCAGCTCCTGACGACTGCTGCGAAGCGCAACATGAATTTCGTGAAATTTGTATTTCAGCGCCTCGTATCTACTCTTATCAGTCGTTATCACTTTGTGACCCCACCAAATATGTTCCCGTCCCACCCCCTATATCATGCCCCAAAATCAGCTCCTGACGACTGCTGCGAAGCGCACTATGAATTTCGCGACACTTGCGTTCTAGCGCCTTTTATCAGCCCTTATCAGTTGTTATCACTTTCTGTACCCCACCCAAGTATGTTCCCGTCTCACCCCCCCTATATCATGCCCCAAAATCAGCTCCTGACGACTGCTGCGAGCGCACTATGAATTTCGCGACACTTGCGTTCTAGCGCCTTTTATCAGCCCTTATCAGTTGTTATCACTTTCTGTACCCCACCAAATATGTTCCCGTCCCACCCCCTATATCATATCTTGAAACCAACTCCTGACGACCACTGGTGCCCGAGCTATGAATTTCCGGTCAGACAGACAAACACATACACACACACACACACACACACAACCGCTTAGCCGATTATATATAGTAGGATATCTTGAAACCAACTCCTGACGACCACTGGTGCCCGAGCTATGAATTTCCGGTCAGACAGACAAACACATACACACACACACAGACACACACACACAACCGCTTAGCCGATTATATATAGTAGGATAAAAGAAGCCAAACACACTGAACCGCTAACTAATCCTTTCGTGGTTTTAAATAGTAGTGAATGTAAATGAATGATAAACATTAGCTCC
>MU870278.1:1527-13036 GCA_036418205.1 Ostertagia ostertagi | reverse complement strand
TAGCGAGAACAATTATAGCACTTTATGTCGCATCTAGTAGAATAAGGAACGAAAAGCAGCAGCTTCGTGCAGAGGCCGTTCTGTAAATGTGTCACATTAGAAAAAAATAAAGAGAGCTTTGATAGAGCCACTTACTGGTTGATAGTACTTGAGGTCGCTAAAGTCGAAGTGACGACATTCGTCTATTTGACAAGTACCGTAGGAAAGCAGATGGAAGGCTGACAATAGAACGATCCCGATCGATGCTACGTTGGCCATCTCACCGCAAATGAGGAGTACTGAATGAGGTATACCGGATATACACCGTAGATCTTCTTAGATATTCTTATGCATCAGTTTTATCAGCGAATTCCAACCGATATTTTCTTTAGCACGCATTCACCTCAGACTCCTCGGTAGCACGAGCAGTGAGGTGTGACGCAGCTGCCTCATCATCTTGACTTTGCCTCACCGCACTCTGCCGAGCTGCCTGCTCCATTAAACAATCCCTCGAGTGCTAATTGTCCTTTGTCTTGGAGTCAATATTAGAGAGCTTTTTGCTTTGCTCAGCATAAGAGGGTTTTGGGTACCCTTCAGGAGGCCCGTCGCGCGGCAAAAAGGCAAAGTAAGCGGACGAGTCGCGCGCACACTATAGGGATTTCGCGTCAAGTTAAAAGAGTGTCCCATTGCACGTCCTACATCGCACATCACGCGCTGCAACTCGTCCGACTCTGCCTTCTTGCCGCGCGACGGGCTTCCTAGGGGGTACCCGAGGGTCTTGAGCTGTAATTCCTATAAGACTGTTTCTGGCGCTAATGGCCTCAGAGGTAACATTCAAAACAAGGCCACTGGTAGGTGACATTGGGACTGAGCCCAGGAGGGGTAGAAGCGTCAGGGAAAGCACGAAGTGCTCACTCTTCCACAGAATCCCTTCTCATACCTAAGGTATACTCCCAAACACTGCAAATGGTTCACTCACTTATTGGAAATTTGACTTTTTTTTGATTATTAACAGGGTTGATCTCTAAGTAGAAGGGGACGATTCTGAACAAATTTTGTTTTCCTGGAATTCTTCCCCCAGGCACGAGTGCAGTTAAGGAGGGGAGGGGGACCATTATGCAAAGAGCCCACACAGCTATACCCCCATCACCTTGTTCTCCTTCCTTGGATCGCCATGGAGGATAAGAGTGGGTGTGTAAGCAGTTTCTATTTTCCTCGGTTCCTCCACTGCTAGGCCTAGTCTGCATGGCGAGGCCCCTCCCCCTACACCAGTGCTTCTTCATAATGGGCTGAGTAATTGGAGATGTCCTCCATCCCTGTGATAGCCCTGGAGCTCGTATCGTACAAACACCAATACTTTTATGATATCTAAAATTTAGGTCGAGACTGATTCTTGCCAAGTAGACACCCGAAACAAGGGCTGAAATCTAATTCAAGTCGTCTAGGTAATGCAATATTTGTGCTGTTTTGATCACTGCCAACCACCTTTGCTTCTCAACTTCCTTGGGCGAGAGTTTTCTTGAACATACAATGTTTGTCCTTATAACACGCTGCCTTCGCCTTTGGAATGCAGAACGCAACCATTTAGGATATCTGAATGCCATATTGGAGGAGCTGACCAACATTCGATACTTGACTGACCGCCTCAGTGGCTAGTACTGTGTAAAAGGAGCTGAATGAGCTTATTGCTCTTCTGGTCATATCAGTGTAAATATTGGGTTGATCCATAATTGCTGGCCGACTTTGGTTTAAATTCAATGTTCTTCATGTCAAATTAGCTTCATGATGAAATAAGCTAATATGTTGAAGAACACATCAGGACCTTCAGCCAGGATGATTCAAAAGCTTAAGCGCGCAAAGGGATAACTAAGTAGGAATCAAAATAGATCAACAACCAAACCCAACGATTTTGCCTTGCGACAATTTTAAGAAGAACCTTGCAAGGAGCGCGGTAGGCAAGATCAGCGCTACGTTTGCCCAGTCTTTGCTACTGATCGGGCACTGAGCTATTGGCTCAATAGCATACGCAAAGGCGATAGGAGCTGCAAAGTTCGACCTCATCACGGACCTCCAGTCACTTTCGATGAGGACCCTTGCGCTACGAATAGGAAGTGCATCCGGACGCTATTAGCAGGAAACTGTAGCAAACATCTGGCGCAGCCTACGCTCCATGAGTCGACACCTGAATGGAATGGACTGTAGCAGAATGAAGCCTCGATGGAAACAGCATGCATGGACTGACCATGACCGAGAAGCACGCCTGACCATCTGCAGAAGTTTCATTCTGCAACCGTATAGACAAGACATTCCCTCTTGGTCACCAGTGCAGATGAGTCAAGAGTCCCTACGATAACAACACGCTGCTCGCCCGGTGGCTACCACGCAGCCTGGACGCTGCACATCCATCAGAAGAGCTGTTTCATCACAGGGTGTGACCCCCAATTTGTTGGATTCGCTGGGTATCCCATTTTGAGAACCATTTCACTTTATGCAGACAAGCATTGCGAAGGTAACCATGGAATAGCTTCCAAAGTTGGCCGCAGCAGTGAGGGAGGACGGTTGGAAAAGTCTCAAAATCTCCTTTATCGGAGGACCGCCCGAAATCACATTGCAAAGATAACTCGCCACGTTTCGAGGGAAACTGGCTGGACCACGACACCACATCTGTCGTATAGCCCTTACGTTGCTCCATCGTACTATCACCTCCTCAGCCCCTGAAGCAGCAGCTTGGAGAGGAAAAAGTCAGTAAATACAACCACCCCAAAAACGACCTCTTCGAGCTTTTCATCTCACAGCTTCTCTCGTTCTGGGAGGAATGCATCCATTCGTTCCTAGCAAATGGGTGCATATCAGTGATATGATGGTGGTTATGTTTTTGATCAATTGTTCTTTAGGAAGAGATAAAACTTGAATAAATCAAAGTGTTGGAATTCGGCCAGAAAGTTATGGATCAACCCAATATAACCATGATATCGGTGTGACAGTCCTTCAGAACGGTCCAAATTTAATGTATACCGTTACCAGGTTTGCTCCGCGCTATCGCGCGCATCACAGGGTAGGGAGGAACCACGGAATAGCAGCATGACGTACTCCATTAACCACCTCACTATTGAATGTGTTATACCTCCTTATACCCCTTCTCTCCGGCGCATGGCAGCACCATGTTCTCCCTCCCTTTCTCCTCTCCCCTTTCCCCCTCCCCTCTGCTTCCCCCCCCTCCCCTCTACCGCCCGCCGACTCCGGCTGCCCCGGCAGCACCATGTAGAATGAGGCTGAGTGTGCTCGTTCGGTGTTTTTGTAGCCATTGTGGGTGTTATCACAATCACCACATCAGGTTAGAATAATACGTCAACATGAATATAGACCTTACTCTTAAAAACGGTCGTTCTCTCTCAGTCTCTCCTCCCCCCACCTCCCCTCCTTATACCCTCCTCTCCGGCGCATGACAGCGCCATGTTCTCTCCCTTTCTCCTCTCCCTCCTCTCCCTCTTTCTCTCCCCTTCTTCCTTCCAACCTCCCCTTTCTTGCCCCCTTCCCTCTACCCCAATCCACCCTGCCAGCCAAAAAAGTCATTGTTTCTTATATAAATCCAAAACAGATTTGAAAATGAATGATAAATTGAAGCCAAAAAGGGCTTTAAGGCTTGCTCGCAGAAGCTTGCAAGAGACATGACCACAGCTGCTTGTGACCCACGATATGATCGCTTGGGGTGCGACTGGAGGCCTATTCATGTTATGTTCAGGGTGGGCCAAATTTAGGGTAACCAAGCACTGTTATTAGAAATGAGTATTAGGTTATTGAAACAAACGAACCTCAGCGAAGTCACTCGTATCACAAAGCAAAATTAGGTTGGGGTTGAGATCTTTCTCCCTGTTGCATTCATACAGATGACTAGGGAAGGCTTTTTTGGCACCCGAATTAGACGCGCCAGTATGTTTGAAGGCATGCCCCAGGATCACATTGGTGTGGCTCTTGTACACGAATGCGAATGTATTGGTGCGAAGTGGGCCGGCAGTAAAGAAAAAAGGAAAAGAATCCGTCAAAAACGCTCAGGTTAAGGGCTTCCTAATCGGCTGTGCTAAGGGAATGAGAGACTAAGCGCGGAGAGGAGAGTATGAGGCGAGAGAGCGCTACAGATGAGAGATCGCCAGACAACAGCTGATAAGAAAAAAGTCTGCAGCTTAGCTTTGCAAGGCCCAAGCGCTCTTGTCGGTTGGTTTCCGTGCACGAGAACGCCACATTTGTGATTGTCCTCTAGGGGTCTATACTACAGACCGAAGAGAAGCGTTCACACGAACTCTGCCTGGGTTGTGCCTTTAGGTGTTGAACCTTGACAACGATTTCTAGGAAGTGCAGTTGAGGGTATGCGTAGGCGTATACCGACTGGTCGACCATGGCAGGATGCGAGGTTCAAATCATCAATGCGAGGCTCGATGGTATGACTACAAGTTGCTATTTGACGTGTCTTACCCTATAGGTGGAATACTTTCTGATAAATAAATGTTGCGAAGAAGGCATGGCTTGTTACCCTGCCGCTCATTTCCTTTCTCTTGACCTTATCACACACCTTCCAAAATAACGGCTTCAGGTTGATGGGAACCGAGGGAAGAAGTGCAGCTGGCATGAGATCTGAATCAAGATTCGATCTGCAAACTATTTTCATAATTTATGGCCTAAACCCTATCGCCGTTATACTGCCCAATATCAAATGTGTTGAACTCTTTTCTCCTATGTATAAGTAGCTGATTAGCAATTGAAATTGAATGATAAACAGTCAAGTGCGAGTGGGATTATGGGCGGCGGATATATGTTCGAGGTAGACGTTGGTGTAACGCCCACATTCATGGGATTAATCTCACTCGAGTAGGTAAATTTTAAATATTATCACGAAGCTACCAGATTTCGCACTTTTCCGGGAGGGGAGCAAATGTGAATAACTCTCTTCTCCTGTGTATAAGTAGCTAGTTAGCATCTGATGATCTCTGCATTTCTTATTACGAACCCGTGTTTCCAATATGTCTGCGTTTTTCAGTAAAGTTTGAATGCAGTGCGCGTTCAAAGGGTTTGGTAAATGGCGGAGACCATTCTCAATCTAATACACAACAATACCTTTTCTAGCCACAGTGAAAGGTTTAGCATTCGAAATTGGTCGGTCTCTTTTCTAGAATGCGCCTTGTATTCGACTTCCATTCAACATCGTATAGATTTTGGTGCGATTTGGATTGGTCTATGAAGTTTATTCCAGGGATCCGCCAAAGAGAAAACAGTGATTTTATTCTCTTAGCAAGTTGGATGTCCACCAAGATGTCACAAAGGGTTCAAAAATTGAGAATAGTTGATTTGGACGGTGTGCAATCGAGGATTCGATCGCCAGACCGTGCTTTTGGTAAGCAGCGTACCTTCCTTTACATCTTGTCCACCCAGCCATTCTCTATAATGACAAATTCTATTCATTGAGAGAATCCCGGTGAGGATTGCAGTTCTCTTTGTAGTTAACAAACAGCAAAAACAGGATTTCTCAAACGGAAGGCAATATTGCACAATAGGGGCGGTGCCAACGTTTCAATGGTTGACATCTCTGCAATTTTGTGGACATTGGCTATCCTTGCCCTGTGTAAAGGCCTTCGCTTAGTCGTTTAACCGCTCTCCTTTGTACGTTTCCTATTCCTTCTGACTCTTCCATGCGTTCCATATTAGTACACAGATTTCGGTCTTCGCTGACTGTGTCTGCTTATACTTAGGCTTTATGCGAGGTATCGGGCGTTGATTGCGAGGCTTCGTCTCTCTTCAGGGCTTATGGCATAATATGACTTGCGAATTAGGTGCTTCCTCCTGACTCGGAACCTTTCAGCGCTTTAACCCTATGTTTGGTTTACCCAATGTTTCAAAGGGTAAGTCCTGGGGTTCCCTTATTCCTGTATGCCACAATCGCTACACTTCCACTGAGAGTGAAGCAAGGCCCCACCAAATTTTTTTAGATACGCCCACCCTCCCCACCCCCCCCCCCCTTCACTTCCTCCTACAAACTAGGATCGCAATCACTGCACTTCTCTTCTCTGCACAGAAGCGATGTACATCACCTAAAGGGTCAGTTTTAGTTATCCAGGCATACTGACAGTCAAAACGTCAGCGTAAGGGCCGGCGTCAGACTTTGCGAAGCCAGCGATATACCAGCAACTTGGCAGTGTCTGAAAGTGACGGGACGCCCTTTGAACGTTGGCTCTTGCTACTTTCCCGGGCTCACGAAGGCATGAGAAAGCGAGAGGGGACGAGATCGGGAATGTGACGAGAAACAACGTGCAAATGAGAGGGAGTCCCGCCACTTTCAATAAGTGGCGAGTCTCTGGTATATCGTTCGAACCTGGCGCATCGCTCGAACCGCTGGCGCATAGGTGGTGCCCCGCGATTCGCTAGGGAATCGATTCAGAAAATGTGATGCTGGCCTAAAACTGCTTTTGTGCTGCTGATTTAGTATAAGAAGAATATTGCGACTCTAGCGGTTGTTGAGATCAACGGCCAAAGCGCTTCATCAAAGAGCTTTCCATATTTTGCCTTGTAGCCTTGGCTTTATCTGAAGCCTAGAGAAACCTACAATTCTAATCCTTAGATGATTTCCTTGCGCCTAAATTTCAAAAACGACATGTAATGTTTTTGAACTATAGACCATAGTTTCTAACCACATTGGACCACTTTTTATGCGTAAACAACGTACTATTCGAGTTACATTTTCGCAGGGACATTTGCCACGTTCGGTCGATTTCACAACCTCACGACCTTTTCTCTCCCTTAAAAAGGATTTCTCTCTTGTTGTAGTCATGAATCAGTTACACAGGATTTGTTACGTCACAGACACCGCTTTACCAACCCATCAAGTTGGTTCCAAGCGGCGAGAAGAAGAGGCGATAGAAGTATTACTTTTCAAAGTTACACGACTTTGGGAAACTTCTCTCCCAGGATCGTGAACTTGATCGGATATTGATTTTTTTTTTGAAAATTCGCCCGTCCGCCTTTTTTTGGTGCGAATGCAGTTTGAATCTCACAGTGGCCATAGTTTCTTCCGGATTCCGTGGCTACAGACTAGTGTGGCAAGAAAGTACAGGGGTTGAGCTGCCTTAGGTCGGTGTCAGACTTTGGAAATTTAACGATTCGCTAGTAGCGGCCACACCGGCCTAACTTCTACGTAAAAGAGAATCCCTTGATAAGGTCGGAAGTCGAAGAAGGGAAGGTTAACCTAATCAAACGGTAGTGGGATTCCTGTGTGTGCGGGACGATGCTCGTTCCGCAGAGCTGCTGCGGGGCCATACACACGACGCTCGCATTCTCTCGTCTTCTGGCTCTGGCCGCTTCGCAGAGAGAGCGTTAACGTTGAAGGGGACAGCACCAATGGGAGCCACGTCAATGCAGAAATGAACGGACTGGAAAGAGATCCCATTTCTCATGTTCTGGACCGTTTCTCGTGATTTTGCATCAGTGACTAGTGTTATTCCTAATTTGTTAAATGATCAATACGGAGGAATACAGTGCGTACCAAAAGTATGTGGACACCCTAGAATCGATTCTCAGGAGTCAGCTAAAGGCTTTTTGTGTTATGAAACCTTCACCATTCAACTCCTAGTGGTCGATAACCTACAATGACATTCTCGGCAAAAGATTTCGTTCTAACTTAGCGAACTATTTTTCATGGAAAGTTTTTTCTTTGTATCAAAATTATGTGGACACCCTGAGGCAGATGAAGTTTTTGCATCGATTTCCTAACCTATTTTTACTTCTCCTTTCGTTACTTATTCTGGCATCATTCCTCTTCACGGCAAGCGTTTTTCTGAAGAAGACCGAGCACAGAAATGGGATCCCCATGCTTCTGAACCTTCCTATTGCGAAATAGCACGTCAACCAGTCATGCGTCCTCGTAGGTTTGGAGAGAAATCCGAAATCCTGATGCTAAGCTCTCGACCTTGACTGAGGGTTGTTCTCAATCGCTACTTGTTCAAAACAGGCAGAAGAATAGCCTTAATTTTCTCAAATTTTTCTTTTCGTACTACTCAACTTTACGCATAAATGATCTTCCCGATCTTAACACCTTGACGACAGCGCGGCAACTAGGTTTGCCGCGTTTTGCACGCCGCAATGGACATTGTGGCAACTATAGTTGCCACACCCTTTACATTCAGTTTTTTCTTGAACGCGCCATTTCTTCCCAGGTTTTTTGTGTTCATTTTTTAGGCCATACCACAACATAACCAAGAACCACGCGGCTTATAGAATGACCAAATATTCTTTAGTTTGGCAGAGGTTTTTCGGACCGGACGAAAATATCCGTTCAGTTCATTCCTCATTTTCTCTTCATTAACACGAACATGTAGATAAAAAAGAATATTAGAAGTGAGTACAAAGCTACTCGTGTGGCAAGATATGTGTTTTTACCGAAACAACCACGTCCAAAATAATTTTGAAATCACTAAAGCAAAAGTAAGTGAAACTTGCCTTTTCAATGCTGTAACACATCATTCGACCGCACTTTCACATGTGTACCTTCCAATAAGTTTGACACACCGAATATCAGTGAAAACATTTTGTCGCATCGAAGTATTGCGTTTAAAGCTCAAAATCCACAGATTTGTTGTGAGGCGGCGGCGCTCGCAGAACCGCTCTGGTCCCACGCGGCCAAAAATGCCAAAACGCGCGATGTCGTCAACGTGTTAAAAAAAGACCAATCGGTGTCTCATTCAATCAATTGAGCACACGACACGAAAGAAGATGAAGAAGGCTTTGTATATGAATGCGGGTTCAGGTTGGCAAGGTTGGAATTCCCACTCAAAAAAGGATCACAACATGATACTTTGAACCCACACAGACAGTGCTTTCGTGGAAATGGTAAAATTAGTATAAAAGACTTTCTGTGGAAATTTCTCTCATAGACCAACTCGACTGGCAGAAAGAAGCTTATTCCTTACTATTCGGGTGGGTCTTGAGGTTTTTGGAGAGACTTTTGTCGGACCCGCAGATGTGCTCGAAGAGACAATTCGGAAGATGTTCATCAAAGGTCTGGGGTGGTTCCAAAAGGAGGGGACATTGAAGTTTGGCTTGCCAACATGTCAGGTAGACGACTAGGATTATAATGAGGTGCTTGAGTCCCGGCTACAACCTTTTCGAAAAGTCATGGTTGCAAATCACTTGTTTTGCAGGGGAGGTCCCTGACACCATTCCATTTGGAAAAATGCTAAACGCAACGGCTTTGATTGGCAAGTCGGCTAGCGTATTCCTCAGACTTCATCCTTATTGAAAACGTAGAGGTATCGTGGTTCGCGGTCTCTACGTCATTGAACAAAAGAGTAATATCACAAGTGACCTAACACGTCGGTGAAATTTGCTAGTTGGGAACAGATCTGCAAGACATGTATCCAGACCCATTCATAGCATGCCAAACAGAATGGCTCAAGCTTACGGCCTACCGATTTCAGATTTTGAAGATATTGCCGTTTTTCAAAAAGTGTCCACATAATTTTGATACAAAGAAAAAACTTTCCATGAAAAATAGTTCGCTAAGTTAGAACGAAATCTTTTGCCGAAAATATCATTGTAGGTTATCGACCACTAGGTTGAATGGTGAAGGTTTCATGACACAAAAAGCCTTTAGCTGACCCCCTGAGAATCGATTCCAGGGTGTCCACATACTTTTGGTACGCACTGTATTATTCACAAAACGCCTGGACACATCCCAATAATCCCCAATCTCATAGCCAACCAATAGCTGGCTTTTCACCAGTGATATATATAGACGTATATAGATTTTCATTTATTTATTTATTTATTTACTGTTGCCGTAATATTCACAATGAGGAGATAGTAAGGTACATGTTTACAGTAAAAAAGTCATAATAGCATGATACAAAAGAATAATTAGGGGGGGGGGAATGGGGCCAAGGGTCGGAAGGAAGAGGAAGGGCAGTGCCCCGGCCAAACACTGCAAGCCGCGGGGAGGGATCGCGGCTCCGGATACCAGCTTAGTAGGTCCGCCAACCTCAACCGAAGACCCAAGACGGTACGGAGTGGGCTTATTGGGAACCGAAGAGGTATTAAAAAATAATTATTTACAGTATAGTTGACGGGTCATAAAAAGCGAGATGGTATAATATTTTTTACAGTTTGAAAAAAAACATGAAACATGATTATCATTCAATTAAACGATACGGAGAAAGGAAATGTTAAAAAAAAGGCAAACAAGTAGAGGCATAGAGGTAGTACAAACGGTAGGGAATCGTGGTAAGAAGTGGCTGAGCTGAAATAAACGGTGATTACTTTATTTTATCGAGAAGGAAAAAAGAAAAGAATGTAAAAAGATATACACCGCCCGGAGTAACCCATAACCATTTTAGCAGAACAGGCTTTCTCAGAGCTTACAGTTTCCTTTTCCGTTCTCGTCGTCGGCGTTCCTTAAATAGCCTATTCGATTTTGGCCGATATTCGATCAGAATCAAAAGTAATTGTACCTCTTCGCTGTCCGGCCGAATAACTGTGCTTCTGTCAGTGTATTCTGGAATTAGAATGTTTGAATAGTCACGAGCTCTACTGTTATTTTTTTTACCTATACCTGAAGTGGTGGACAAGAGTTCAGGCTTTCTCGTGCTAGCGAATGTGGAAGCCATTGCCATAGTGGTTGTTGTTGGGACTTTTGTCGTTGTTCTAGTGGTCGTTGTTGGAGTTGTTATCGTAGTGGTTGTTGTTGGAGTTGTAGTAGTACTCGTGGTAGTCGTTGTCGTCGTGGTCGTAGTTGTGGTTGTGGTCGTCGTAGTAGTAGTGGTAGTACTTGTTGTTGGCGTAGGTGTTGGCAACAGGTCCTCAAGTTTTCTTATTCTATCATCGAGGCATCCCTCAGTATTCAATTTACTTCGAATGTACTTCTGCAAAATCGCGTACTCATCACATGTTCGCGATAGATGTGTACCAGCATCCTGGGATATGTAATTCGCTAAGTATGTCTGTGTGGGTGCGTACGTTTGTCACGAAATTCATACACAGCTCGCTTCCCTGCAGCGATGGAGCGCTGTATTTTGAATATGATATAGGGGTGGGTAGGGAACATATTTGGTGGGGGTCAGAAAGTGATAACGACTGATAAGATCTGATAAGAGGCGCTGAAACGCAAATTTCACGAAATTCACTGTGGTGTCCCAGCAGCAGAGAGGCGTTGGTTTTGAGAAGTGATGTAGAGGGTGAGACGGGAACATATTTGGTAGTGCAGGGAAGAACTACCTGAGGCCCATTAATGTTTGTGACTACAGGGACTGAAGTACGCGACAATGAAGAAGATATGTATTAGCAGGGCGATCAGAATTGTACTAGATTAGAATAGGAGGGCAGGATAGTGCACTGACAAGATTAGATACGATCGATTGGATTGCCGGAGAAAATAACTTGCGATATCGCGACAGTAGGATAGTTATTGACTAGGAGATTAAAGGCAGCGATTACGATAAAAACGGAGCGCATCGGGGAAGCATATGCACCACACGAGCGCTTTCACATCGAGAGG
>MU870277.1:6826-24693 GCA_036418205.1 Ostertagia ostertagi | reverse complement strand
ACCAAAAATCACATACATGATAATATAAAAGGTCAGCGAATTGTGCACACGACATCCTGGTCTTGGTACGCAACCGTTAACGACGATGCTTCTCTACGTGCTCATCGCTCTTATGCTCCTCAGCACCTTTACTCAAGCAGATATTGAAAATGTACGTTCCGAAGGTTTAAAGCCTTCATGTAGGTGTCCAGCTATAGCTTTGCTCTTGTTTTGAATAAAATCGCCTCTCAGGAGTGCAAGGACCGCCACAATCCTACGACCTGCGCCAACTACGTGAACTGGGGCTGGTGCACCTCAACTGATCCTGGCAGAATTGGTCTTGCGAAAGCTAACTGCAAAAAGACATGTAACCTTTGTTGAAAGCAACATGTACGAAATAAATTTTCCCAATAAAATTTTAAAATGCGTTCTATAACTAGTGGAAGCCATCGATTTTACAATACTGCTCCTAACTTTTGTAACATCTACGCGTTGAGACGGTTCTGTAGCGTCGCAAACCGTCGCACCATTTTAACTTCCTTGAAAGCGGGTAAAATGGAAATATCTTTACAGCAATAACCATGTGTATACCTACTAATATGCTTGAAATGACAATAACGTTATTCCTTAAAAAACTATTGTTAAAACTATTGTCAATGCCTCGTCTGGCTGTATCGCCTCTCCTAATTCCCCTCAGCTCTCCAGTCTGGCTCTTACCTTTTTCCGTATCGCTCCATTTTCATTTCCTTTTCTGTGCACTATGTGAGAGGGTACATGTCTTCTTCCTAATGAAACCAAATTTCATGCAGTTCTCAAAACTAGTGAAAGACAACACCTTAGTCAGTCCTCAAATTGAACTCACTAAGGGCTCTGG
This sequence comes from Ostertagia ostertagi, assembly GCA_036418205.1. NCBI lineage: Eukaryota > Metazoa > Nematoda > Chromadorea > Rhabditida > Trichostrongylidae > Ostertagia > Ostertagia ostertagi. Next base: position 23,840 of record MU870277.1, on the reverse strand, counting down.
CACGTTACATCTAGCGGCAGTCTAACGTATCAGGAAGCTCTTATGGGCAACAGTTCAACTCTTCAATAAGTTTGGAACCACCACAGATGGAAAATTCGGAGACTCGAAAGTTACAGTTACCACCAGGACAATTATCAGATGCAGAAACTAGGTCTCCCCTTGTCGACTTTCGTACTCCCAAAATGAAAAAATTGATGTGAAAACCCAGCCAGACACTCTAAAGACTCCACATCTGTAGTGGATAGAAAGCCACTTGAGTAGTCTACTTGGGACTTTTACAGGACCGAGCACCCAAGAATAAAGCAAAAATTCTCTAAAAAGCGATTTTTCGAGTTCGTTGCTTTCGAAGAATTGTTACAATGGAACCTTCCACCTAACAGCTCTAGATTTCTGTATTTTACACCCTGGAGCAAGCGCAAATAAATGCCCCACAAAACTTTGATTCCCTGAAGAAAGCAGAGCAGAAGGCCTGGAAACATTTTGACACGCCTCAGTTGCGTGCCACCGCACGCGCCATCCCCTTCATCTGAAGGCTCGTGTAAACGGGGCAGGTGGCAGATCTCAATTCTATTCTGGAATTACTTTGAGATAAGAGTTACAAACACTTCCCTGAAGTTTGTTTGTTCCATCAAGCTACTATGCGTTTTTAACGACACAATGTCTTGGTCCTCATAATTTTGGACCACCCTGTACACTTCAAACGCGTTCTGAGCTTCAACCAGACCTTAACAAAAATGTACCACGATTGACCAGAATGCACACGTTTAGACAAAAATGCCCCGCATATTGCGATAGCTCCAAAAGTGATTCTCTCCCACGATTACGCTGGGGCCCGACCTCTCTCCAGGTACAGTCGATATCCGAAAGTTGGGGTGGGTGTGTCACCGGAAGTGACGTGCACTTGATAGAAGTGCGTGGATAAGCTGTTGCCAGCATGCTTTGCTGATAGCCAGCGATGTATGTTGGAAGCAGCTTATCCACATAGTTTCTATCAAGTGCACGTCACTTCCGGTGACACGCCCACCCCAACTCACCGATATCGAGTATATGATTGTAAAAAAAAGAAGCCGATAAAAATAGAGTAGAAGGGTCTTCGCCTGTTCATATCGCAATTTCACGGGTCTAGCGTGAAGTTATTGCCTTCCTTTTATCTCATCGAAAAGCGACTGAGAAAACTCACGCTCCTTCGTCTTTGAAGGGATCAAAACTTGGAAGCCGGTAACACTTTTGTAAGGGAAAAATTGTTCATCGAGGAAATTAATTTTTGCCAAAAAAAAACTAGAAAGAAGTGGTAGTGTTGCGGACAAGCACTTTGATTAATTAATCCGAGGCTACTTTGCCAGAAGAAAATCTCATAAGCGCCTACGGCCAAGATTAACGCAGCGCTCTAAAACACACCATAATGACACAGACGTGCTCGAAACCAAGTAATATCCTACCACCATCCTACAGATCGTTGTTGACAACAAGCTCTAGAGAAACAGTTCGCACTATTGGGAATGACCTTCGTCATGGTATGATAGAAGGTGCCTTATCAGTCTCTTGGCTGTTCAGCAATAACAACAAATACGCTTCTCCAGGAGGTTTATTTTTTCACTACTCGACCAGAACAGGTTAGCCGACTACGCGCTGAGATGGATGACAGTCTCCACAAATTAGATGAACCTACGACATCCGTAGCTCCACGTGAGTTCAGACACTGCTCTTTTTATGAACCCCACGCTGAGGGTTAGGAGTTTCCTTACTCGAACTGTGTCCAAGCGCAAGACTGACAGGTAGTGCGTCTACAACAATTGAGAAACGCATTTCGGATCCTCTTCCGCCTTGACAAACTAAGCCTTCCACATCTTTCCTAGAGGGCAGCACTGCACTGTACATCAGCTTACACCCATTTTATTGTTGTAGGGAACCCAATGCTCATTCAAATACGTACATAGCCTTGTTAGCAAACTCTCATGCCTCTTCAATCATTTACCTTACCAACTGTTTCAGTTCATTTTGTGGAGCGTTCATAGTTGGCGATCGCACATGTGATCGGGCGATTAGGCGATGATCCTACTATATATAATCGGCTAAGCGGTTGTGTGTGTGTCTGACCGGAAATTCATAACTTCACCCCTTTGGACCCAGAGCGCTCAAACTTCTAGGATATATAGGGGGCCGGAGGTGAACACTGATGACGGGTGGCGGGAAGTGATAACTACTGATAGGAGCTGATAACGGACGTCGAAATGTTGATGTCACCAATTTCGTTACACCGTTCGCGTTGACAGTGGAGAGTTTGCACTCATGTATGATATGTGGGGTGAGGCGGGGACCAAGAAGTTGAGTGAACGAATGTGGTAGCAACTGATAAGAACTGATAAGGGGCGTCAAAGTGTGGATACCACCAGTTTCGTTGCGGCCCTTCGCGGTTACATTGGAACCTTGGCTCTCACATGTGGTATAGGGGATGGGACGGGAACACGGATAGTGGATGATCAAAAGTGATAACAAGCGATAACGGTTGATAAGGAAGTTAGGATTTTGAGTACTGCTAATTTCGTTGCAGCCTTCGTGGTGACAGTAAATATTAGCTCCTACACGTTGCTGGAGGTTGGGACCGGGACACCGATTGCGAACAGTATGAACTGATAACAAATGACAAGGAATGATAAGAGCGTTTGAATGCAGGTCTCTCCAACTTCGTTGCAATTATCACTGGCAAGCGATCAAGGTGGCGAGGGTTGAATGTAGGTGACAGAAAGTGGTATGAGCGGCAACTGTACTGAAAAGTAGCGACAGTTGAGCGTGCACTCAGTTGAACTAAACCAGGTCCCTAGCACGTGAATATGTTCCATTCCTACCCTTTCATCTAAAGAAGCAAAGAAAGTTGAGCTGCTCAACTATCTGGACTTGGACCAATAGCGAATTTCCATCATATTTCCAATTTCCATCATAGCTCGGTTAGATGCTGATTGATTGGTTATATTTCACTTACACACCGATTCTTCAATTGTGGAAATTCTATAAACCGCTAAATCATCCGAGCTCGATATCAATGCTAAATGTTTACGAAGTCATGATAAGTACCATTTTCATTCCGCATGCTACTGCGCGCATTACGCGACAATCTTCAGCAAAATTGGACAGCCTTTGAAATTCATGTGACACATCTTCCAAACATCTTACTGTTAGTTTCTCAGCCACGTGACCTAATATTCAGCAAGTTGTCCAGTTTCACTAAAGCCTACCATGTGATGCGCGCGGTTGCGTGCGGAGCTAAACTGGTTAAATAAAAAATGTACATATCGATTACACGATTTGGCGAGTAGGCGATAAGGAGAGGATACTTATTTTCCTTGCTGCGTCGCCCAATTGCATGTACCATCGCCAATTCTAAACGCTTCAATAGGAATAGGTGGAGATGCCAGTCAAGATAGATGAATACACCGACAAAATGTTTAAAACGGCGCTTGTCCTTAGAGGGGGGGGGACATTCAAAACAGGGCATTCAAAAACCGCTTATAGGTGACACTAGGACTAAGCCCAGGATTGGGAATAAACACCAGGGAGAACAATGGTTGCTCACATCCTCTCCCAGAATCCTTCCCCTCCTAAGGCTTAGTCCCAAGTTTATGAGTGGCCCACTCACTTCAATGTCCCCCCTAAGGACATGAGCGCTGATCAAAACCTAAAACTGAGCACCAAGAAAGTGTTTGTGTGGCTTGTTTGAGTACGGGGAAGGAAGAGGAGCTCCAAGACCGACTGTGTAAGTGTAACTTCCACCCAACAGTAATCCATCGTTGTGGAAAACAAACACATACTAATTTTTCGATGTTCATTTTCTGTTGGAAGACCGCGAGATAGGAGATGGCTTTAAAACGCATGGCTGCAACTGGCTTGAAAGTACGCCAAACACCCAATTAGATGCGAGTATTGCATGACGGACAGTACACGCAAGAATATAAAACAGAAGAACAGTCACAGGCGCTATCGCAAGAAGCCGGGCATCCTCCAGGACTTAGCCTAGGGGGTGGGGGAGTTGGGAACTCCGAGGAAGGACAGCGAAAAGTGCTCTTGCACCTTGGTGTTTTTCCTCCTTTGCTTAAGGCTCAGCCCATTACTAAGAAAAAGATGTTGTCTCAAGTGGTTCTGTGTCCATTGCCACCACAATGCCCCCGTATATTGCGATAGCGCCCACAGACAAATCGCGATATTGGGGATGACATGGTCGCACCGCTCGGTAACAAATGAAGATTCAAGTCGCGACAGTGGCACTACCTTTGCCAATGCGGACCCAAATACCCCTTTCACTGGGAGGACTCAATCCATTCCTCTAATAAGGTCGCTAAGCCAACAGCCGCAGACGTAGTGCTACTTTTGAACTTGAAACTCATGATATAGAGCATATGTCACTGAGCGCCCATCACCACTCGTAGCGTGTTATCATGGGATGTCGCTTAAGAAACGTCGAAATCGAAGAAACGGGTAAACAGGACAGCAAAATGTGGTGATGAAGTAATAACCCGAGAAAGAAGACCACAAAGAGCGTCAGCGCTAAGAGCCAGTGAGAAGATCAACGAGATAATGTCAAAGAAAAAGAGGGTCCAACGGCAGTCAGGTATCCTTTTCGAGCCTCTTGTCTCTCCCAAGCTGATTTCCATGCGTCAAGTCCAGCGCCTTTGATTTTGGTATTCTAGAAGAATACGAAGTCGAGGACATACTCTCTCACACCGTTAGAAACGGCCAAACCATATATAGCATAAGCTGGGTCGGCTATCCAGGCTACATCAGCGAGATGACAGAAGAAGACCTCGTAGTTCGTTTAATTCTTGAGATTTCCCAAAACCGTAGTTGTACCGTTCAAGAAGGTGATTTCATTTCAGAACTGCGGTGAATTACTGAAGGAATACAAACTCAAAATGAAAGAAGGCCCCAAAAGACCAGTTAAAGTGAGCACCCGTTCGGCAGTGATATCCGCGTTTTTCAAAAGACAAAGCGTTTTTTACAGATATTTTCAGATAGCATAAGCACCTGGAATCGAGCATCGTACATGGGTGGTGGCAGAGTGATTTCGTAGACTGAAATATTTTCGCTGATAAATGTTCCCATGATCGCAGTTGTTTTGCTTCGGTGCAGAAATCGAATATTTCAAGCCAGTCAGGGGGAGGGGTTGGACATTTGGTAGGTCATGCCATTCTACTGGAGAAAACTGTCTTGCTCTCTCTGTCCCCCACCCCTTACTTTCAAAGAGAGGTCCACCGCGATCACGGCAGGGGAGAAAGGGCGGGGGAGGGATGAGGACATTCAAACATGGTGGTCACTCTAGAACTAGTAAGCCCAGGAGAGAGAAGTGTCAAGAAAACACTATTTGCTGACGTCCTCCCACTGAATCCCATCTCCTCTCCCAGATTCTCTGAGATTAATCGCAAGTGGTGTTAATGGCTCACTCACTTGGATGTCCCCCCCCCCCCGAGGGTAAACCGAGGGGTAACCATTCGAGCGAGGAGATTGCATTTGTGATCTCAGGAGAGGGGGTTTGCATTTTGCGGTTGAGAGGGGCAATTATAGAACAGGGTAATGAGGATTGACGGAGGTCGTTGAAGGAAGATGAAGATGTTGCGTTTGGTTTTTTTTTTCGAAAAATTTGGTGATAGTTAGAAGAAAGTAGTGAGAATCCCCCTCTAAATGGGGGGGGGTTGCAAAAAGTGCGAACCTGACGGTTGACCCTGCCTCACCACCCAACAACATCAGTTCCAAGTCCATTTAACATCTCCTCCAGCTCCTTTCGTGATGTCAGTCTTTCGTTATTTCCCTCAAAGCCATTCTCGACAGGATACCCGGTTGAGTACTGGGCTTCCGAGCAAATATTCATTGTAGTTCACCAGTGAAAATTGTAAAGGGAAAATCCCCAAGTATTTCTAACCGAGAGAGTCGTTTTCAGAAATCACTGCTAATTTCCTCATACCCCCGGTCGAATAGGAACCCCCACCATCTTTCTAGGGAACCAACCTAAGACATCCCTGGCTCAGGAAGGACACAATCGCCACGTGTATTCGTGATAGAAATCACCTATCAGAGCTATTCTCTTGAAAGGATGTGATTAAGCCAAAACTGAGACACAACGAAAACACTACGTCGACCTTCATAAAGGGCCTTATTTATTAATTTCACTCCGCAATGCATGCACCCTGACCTACCACCATTTCTTTTTCGCAACACAATATCTTTTCTACATCCTTGCTATTCGCTCCAAATCGAACCAAAAATTAATGCACGCAGCCCATCGGCCAGACCGGGAAGCGTTTCAAAAATGCACCCACAGCTAGGTAACGACGTCATCCGCCGAGAATATTTTGACAACGCCGTGTGCGTCTACATGATAGTCGAAAATTCCTCGGCGGGAGTCGTATTGGCTTGGTAGAGGGAAGGAAGTTGAAGATGGAAACACCGGCAGGAGTAAGCGTTAATAATTCTAACCTCATAAGCGGGTAGCAAGGATTTGAAAAAAGTACTGCGCTGCCAAAAGGAAATGGCCCCTAGGTTGGTGCCAGTACCGCCAAAAATTGCTCATGGTAAGCACAGAATGGTTCGTATAGGGGTCGTATTTGATGACCTTGGCATTTTTCAGAGTATTTGGGTACGGCTAGCAAAGAGGTTCCCTTCTTCGTCCCATGTTAGAATGGAAGTTGAAGAAGGGAGCATACCTGATAGAGGGCAGGGTTCCCTGAGGGTAGGGTTAAACGTGCGTTGAGGAATCCTCGACATAGTGGACAGAGGGGGGGGGTCGTATTGGCCCGCTGGGAGGAAGAGATCGGGCCGGATTGATGCAGTAGGATCATCACTGTCGGAGGACAAACATCAAGGATGTGATCGATGCATGCAAGCTTGGCCAGAGGATTTCCAATAACAATCTTCTTCCGCCACATAAAATCTTCATGCTTCGACGGGGTCCGCATAGTAATTCTTTCTGTAGTGGAATACATATGTCCTTCTCCCGAAAGCGTCGTACCGAGACCTCCGTCAGATGAGGGGAGAAGGAGGGTCTTACCACCGCTACTACTGCTGCCAACGTGATGTTCGCCATCTCGACGTGATGATCGCCTTCATTGCCGGGCCAAGAATAACTTGCATATTATGCAAAACTATTGCAGTATACGCATGCATTAGGTTTATGCATTGATGAGACGGACATAATCTCCATAAGCTCCCATAATCACATGCGTTATAGGAATAAGCTCAATACTTACATAGAAAATACGTTTCGGGGAGTGAAAAGCCATAAATTGGCGAGCATTCGAAAACCAGAGATGGGACTGACTCTTGTTCAACTTTTCAACGATTAGAAATTGCCGCCACCACAGCGATTTGATGGGTGGGCGCAAATTACAGAAGCTCAGAAAATTTGACGGAGAAATCATCTGCTTGATTCATGTTAAACAACAATTCATTTAAAGGAGGATTGCACGGAAAGAACGAAGGTCGAAGAAGGGAGAAATCGCCTAGTGGGGAGAGCGGTGAATCTCTTGAGGGTGCGGACAGACACGCAATCGGCATCGAAAGATTTGACCTCTGAGATCTAGCATGGCTCAAAGTTGGCGAGTTCGGCGATCTCCGCCCACCGATCGTCTGATCACTCGCCGTAGTACAATAGGTGGCGAGTGATTAGATAGCTGAGAGAGCGTAGGGTTGAAGAGGGCAAAGCGATGAGAGTCCCATCAATGCTCAAATCAACGGACAAGGAAGGGGTCCCATTTCTCCGGTTCTGGGCCGTTTTTCGTGGTTTCGCTTTCTTTCTGGTACTACTCACCATCTCTACCTCAATTTGGAATGGGTTGCTTTTCCATCGTAAATTCGTCCTTTAATGCTGAGATTACATAAACTGCTTTAAACATACAATTCATGTCAACTAAAAAAAAAAAACATTCCACTTTCACTTCAAAAATGTTTTCTGATCATGCGGGAAGAGCAGAAAAAACCAAAGAAATTCTAAGAAAACATGAAATGGCATTATAAATTCACATAGCTAAAGTGAATTCCCTTCAAGATTTGAAAGAAACTGTTTCTGCGTTTTCGATCAAATACTGGAATGTTCGGGTTGCACAAATGCGTGGCCATACTTAGCACATTCTCTTTTAAGCGGCTTTTTTCAAATGTCATATAATTCGAGCTCTTGGTGAATTTATAGGTTGTACTATATTCATGCGTAATGGTGTATAGCCCACGATTCTGCAATAACGCTCCTAAATTATTTTGGAAACAACGAGGTTCGGGCCGACGAATAAGCCCGTCTGCAACCGCCTCGCTCGCTGTCACAGCATCTACACAAACAGTGTGAAAGTGTTCACTTTGCAATGGATTACCTCTTTGTAACGAGTCCGGAGATCTGTGAAATGATAATACCATTTTTCTGGAGGTTGGATGCATATTTCGAAAGCAACCTGGGAAGTAACCGGAATCCACTAATGGTAACATTTACTGATTTAGGTGGAGTGTGGCTCACAAGGGAGCTCGTTCAGGGAAGGCGGTCTCTCTCAGAACGATGTTTTGCATGTTTAGGAATTACTGCGTGGACCAAAACCAAGGGTCGTTTGTCCGACTGAACGGCCTGAGAAGGCCAAATGTGGGGAGAAAGTCGGTCTCCAAGGATTACAATGTCCGGCCCTGAGAACAAAGTTTTTGCATTTACGGTGGAGCTTCCGAATTTTCTCAAAATATCACCAGCGCAAAAAACTAGGTATCACGTATATTATCAGGATCACCAGCAATTAACAACTCAGAGTTTAAGTGGAATGTGGCGGAAAAAAGTTGCAACACCATAAGGGTGCCAAATGGTTGCCGAAGTGGCGTACAGCTGAAAAAAGGGGGCCCCGTCTGGGAAAACGGATGTCATACTCTCGAACAGAGCATTGGATCCCCTTCAAAGAAGAAGTTTTAAAAAACGAGAGACTTCGAGTTGGTTCCGAAAATTAGCCATCCACAGGTTGTTGGTCGGTAGTCCATGGGGTACTCCAGCCAGCGATTGGAAAATGAGTTTCCTCGTAATCCTCCTCCAATAATAAGAAATTCCACTACAGAATAGATAGTGGCAGGCAGCCAAGCTGGTGATGGGAAACAGCACCCGAGTTGAATTCGACAAATTCTTCCCTTCATCAATACTTGGAATTTTGGGTCCTCGGCTCTTCCACTCGTAGGACCTCATCTCATACCTGGAGCGATTTCAAGGACAGGGACGTCGTGGTAGACGCTCTCTATGAAACCGAGCTTTGGAATTCCGTGTGTCATCAGGGTGTTTCGCTGATGTGCGCGCAGCGCTCGCCCGCCGGCATGCATGACGACCTGTGGCAGGGTCAACCCTATCGTTGTTACTTTTTGAAAAATTTTTACGACCCCCCTCCCCCAAGGTGGATTTGATACGACCCCCTTTTCGACACCTCGACCACCACCATCATCGTCTCTATAGTATTTAATTCTGATACCACTCAACCCACCAAACTCCGCCCACTTTTTCCTTTTTTCTCCAATATAGCTACTCTGAAACAGTAAAAATTCCCTATATCTCCGCCATTTTACTCCTACTTTTACCGGATTTTACCTATATTTACCTATACTCTCACCACTTCATTTTCTAGGAGGGGGGGGGACTCACCCAACCTACCTACCCATAAAAACTTCAATTTCACCTCAAACTCCATGTGATTTCAAGCGACTGAAACGGGTACGACCCCCCTCCTACAAACTCAACCAAGGTACGACCCCCCCGTTGTTACTAGTAACAACGTAGGGTTGACCCTGCCTGTGGCCCCTGGTCACCTCCTTTTCGAAGATAGGTCAAAATCTCGATTTTCGTCGAAAGTTTGCCTATAGGGGTAAATCGGGGTGCTGATCACGAATATGGCGTTCTTTATTGGCGTCGGCGCCATTTGGCGCCAGTTTGGCGCTACTCATCATTCTGCTAGTTTTCTAGTTTTTATTGCGAACGAAAACATTGTGACTGAGTCGAGATATACCCATTCGAACGTGCGGGTCCGAAACGGCAAGAACTTCTCTTACAACTCAATATCATAAGACTCCCACATTGTAATAAGGCATTCATCCCTCGTTCCAGAAAGTTCGACTTGAATTCAAATCACCTCCAAGATTTTCCGCTGGGAAGTTCCTGATTTGTGTGCTATCACCTCGTCCTCTTTATGGATTTAGATCCGTGTCCCAACCAAAGTAGTTGATTAGCGTGGTTTATTCATGCTCTGTAAAAACTTACATAGAGTGGTCTTGTCGTCTAGCCGACATCCCATTGATGGAACAAGTGGTTTTGTAGACACTCCTGTGATGATGCAGCTCCCCTCGGGCAGACCACACAAATGGGTTGTACACTGGGTGGACAAATCTACAACGGCAACTATTATGCATGTTCCAAGCCTGACCTTCTCTGACACTTCCTCATAAAAGTGCTAACTTCATTACAAAAAATGGTACCTTGAACGAATTTGCACCATGACCAATTCCTTCGCCATTTCTGATCTGCGAAAGGTTCGCCGGGCTTCGTCATCTACTACTTTCAGCAATCCTTTTCGCTTGTTTTCTCCCGTAAAATGTAAATGCAGACATACACGTTCCTCACACACTTCGTTTGGTTTGAATAGAATGAACGAAATGGCACTGCAAAAAAAATTGATACCAGGCTTCTGTGCCACTTTGTAGAACACTTGGTGGCATTTATAGTACTCTCTTTTTCTGAGCCATCACGTATTTCTTACCTTCAAAGGTGGTGGAGCACCCGAAGTTGATTACTCTGTCGCAATGTGTCATGTTCCCATTTTCCCAAAATGTAGTTTTCGCGGGGTTCGACCTAAGTTTTAACTTGCAAACTGTGGCTAAAGCAGTTAAGGAAGTGGTCACGGAAATTCCTATGGAGACGATAGGGAAAGTGACATAGTGGATTGGGTAGGGGTCCTACCCAATGGGACGACAGGTGACGCTTCAGGGGCAGTGGCGCCTTATCAACGGCGTGATAAGGCGCCGAAACCCACTTCCGGTTCGGCGTTGCACCTCCTCATCAGACGTGGAAGGGATGCAGTAGCAGCGTGCTAGATATGATACGGTTATCGTTATCGTTCGATTTTCATGCTGGAGTGCACCTCATTCAAGCAGCGTATCTTCTTATCTAATCGTATCGTATCTTCCATAGGGTTAGCTCGTCCAACACTATCTATCTCCGACCTTATCGGTTGATAACGCGGAGTTCGGCGATCCACGTGGAAGCCAGCGTGACCGCTTCCTTTCAGCCCCACATTCGCTCACATTACCGATTTGTAAATGTACTATTGAATGAGGTGTTCGTAAGTGTTGTTCGATCCAAATGGGCTTCCGAGCAGGGTGAAAATCGTGTCGAGAGCTTGGTCGTGACAGTACGACCTCCCCTAAAATCACGGTCTTGATACGCCCCTCCCCTAACTTGACTTGATGTGAACAAACGAGATTTACTATATGCACTTCAAACAATGCAGTTGCAGCGCGGTTTATCTGTGGGTCAGATCATCTTTACCCTCTTCGAAATCTACACTCCTTTGAAAAGCTTCTTCCATTTCTAACCTTTCGAACAGGTTGTAGTAGACTAAGATAGAGCTAGGTTTCCTGTCACCACGCAATATTGAAATTGTTCTGAGGGCATTCCACTGGGAAAGACAATGTCTTCTCGAACAGCGTCGAGTCAGCGTTGAGTATGCTGCGAGTTTTTACTACTCAAGAAGCAATATTTTTCTAATTCCGTAAGCACTGGAAAAGAGGAAGATAGCTACAAAGGCAGAAATTGTGCTCTCAAATATTCTACCCAGCTTATTTTAAAACTTCCTAGTCGAGGAAATATTTACAATGATTTAAACGATGGATATTTATTTGAAGATATCGCGAACGATTTTTAACCAATCAAAAAGTCGCTTCCTTCTTCACCATTGCAAGTGTAATTCGTTGGCAACGCTCGAAATGTGTCTAGAATACATTCTTCCAAACTTAAGCAACAAGAATCGTCCGATTTCGTCTTGGTATAGGCCATGCATCCGACCTCCACTCATAATTGCAGAATCAATTGAAAGGTGTCATGTGATTGTAACCTGTTGAATGAAATGCATTGTAGTAAGCACATTTCGTAACGTTTACATCCTAAGTAAAGGAACATAGCACATTCACATTTGCCCAGGGCTTTGCCATATCTTCCATCATTTATTGTACTGCTTTCAAATACGTCCTTCTCATAAAGCTAGAGGAATGGAGCGACTGAACCTGCAAAGAATATATTTTATCATGTTTCCTCACATATCCTCGTTTTCTGCTGCGCTACACCCTCCCCCTATCTGCACCATGAAGCCACTGATGTGCTCGTTAGAACCCTACAATAACGACACCTTGCCACCCACCGTGACAAACACGACCCCACATATCGAGAATTTCCTCGACCTATATTCACCCCGCTTCCGAGAGTTGCAATACTTCACCACCTAATACTCGGCATTCCATCGAGTTTTCGCATACCAAGAGACCCTCCTTCAGAAAGTCGTGTTTTATGAGGCAACATTGATCGCAGATTGGTATAACCTATTACTAAAAAAGCCAACAAAGAGCGGTGAATGAAAAAATTAGTATATTGCTATTAGCTTTAACAGACTGAGTTGTCCTTTCAATTGAGAACCGGACCCCTCGGAGTAGGTGGAGAAGGATAAAGGCTTTTAATTTAAAAAAGGAGAGTTGACGTAGACCCACTTAACAAAGAAAACCTCAGAAATATCGACTACAAACGTCGTTAGCAAGTATTCTGATTAATTTACCTGTAGAAAAAATAATTTATGATAGATTTATCTAAGAGACAAAAATGCGTACTCGAAAAGATATCAAGCAGTAAACAGTAAGCACAAGTTCATGAAACGTTGAGCAACGCAAAGATGTCATAAACCGAAACCAGGTGGCAGAGACTTACAATAAACAGTGCATTTGTTAACTGGATCGCATAGAAAGAAGACAATATCGAAGACTAGAACATATTTGCAACTTTTCACAATGGATATATGAACCGTGCTGAAGTTGACACCCACAGAAGAGCTCCCGGCGACTACACTTGTGTTTGGGTTTTGAAAGAGTTCACCCATAAAGCGCACGAGAACGGTAGTATTATGCGCGTGGTTCGGTATCATTCGCAAGAAACTCAACCTCGTCCGGACGACCCGACTGTTCCGACACATCGTCGTCTTCGGATGACTCACCCATCCACTGCAAGTAGCTGAGCTAGTTTTCAAGTTAAAAGATTTATCATGTATGGGAAATAAATCTCTGCTAGAAAAACTTTGAAGACCTTCCCGAACCCCTCGAAACTAAAATTCAGAAAAGGCGCAAAACAACTCTGGACGCAAAATCCTGAGCCTCGATAATCAGCCGTACAGTTGGCTCCTTTGACGACAAAACTTCGAGAACCTAACACTCTCAATCCATTGGATAGTTCAAGTGGACGCCCCGTGGCTGGGACGAGGAAGTGGGATATGTCTTCCAACGTGGTCACGCTTCCGCGCGTGTGCGGTCCGGTTATCGCTTCCTAGGTTGTCGATCACGGTCGCATTGTCATACATAATACCTGTCATCCTTCCGGAGTCGGATAACGTATTACACAGACTTGCTGGAAGCGATCATCTCACTGCTTGTCCCCGCCGCTGCGACCCCCGCAAGCAGCAAGGTATGGGCCGACAAGTTGCGCATGTCAGCGGCTTGTTAGAAATGAACAGATGAAAGAGAATGCCGTGAACGGCATCCCAAGACGAAATCAACCCGAAAAACACTTTGGTCCTTCGTATCCTTTGATCATGGACCCACCAGGCCAACAACTTGGTCCAGGTAATCTTCCTATCCCGGTGTTGCCTTCTCTAGCCACCATCCATCCTGCTACAGAAGTTGACCAAGCCGGCGAAGATCCGTCGCATGACACTGACAGTACATGGATCATCCTACTAACTATAAAGCGCTTCGTCTGTCGTCTGTCTGTATGTCTGTCACGAAATTCCCTAGCTCCTCGGGATCCGCCTGGAGGGACCGGGTCAAGTGTGGATGGGTGGGCAAGGTCTCACGAAATACAAAACACACATCAGCTAAGCGGAGCCCCGCCCACAGAGGGCGTGGCGTGCGTCGAAATGAACTGTACCGAAGACCAAGATTTCGATTTCAGTGACAAAACGACCTCGAAACTGGGCCAAAAAGTGGGTAAAGGTGTGCATTGGTAAGTCACATCGAATTAGGGAGACCCACCCCCGGTGGGCGGGCGTTCTCTAAAAAAGCAGTGCTTTATGAAAAATTTCATAACTCGGTTGGGAGAAAGCCTACAGAGCAGAAAACAATTTGGTGTAAGGGAGCAATGTCTAAGGTGTTTCCTGCATACATGACGTGGGCGGAGGCCCGCCCAGAATGGGCGGGGCGCGCTCTGAAGTGTACAGCATTTTCTACAAGTCCTCATAATTCGGCCGGGGAAGTCTTAAAGAGCCGGGAAAAGGTGGATTGAAGTGGGTAGAGGAGTGGAGCCCAGCTGTCATCGGTGGGCGGGGCTTGACCAAAGTGGGCGGAGTTTGCGACGAAAATTCATAACTCGGCTTCAAGAAGTCCCGGAGGCCCGAAAAAAGGTAGGTGGAGGTGGGTGGAGTATTGGAGCCCAGCTGTTACCGGTGGGCGGGGCTTGGCCGAAGTGGGCGGAGTTTTGCGACGAAAACTCATAGCTCGGCTCCCGAACCAAAGATCCCGGAAGGCCGGAAAATAAGGTGGATGGAGGTGTTTGGAGGAGTGGAGGCCAGCCCTCCATCGGTGGGCGGGGCTTGGCCAAAGTGGGCGGAGTTTGCGACGAAAATTCATAACTCGGCTCCAAGAAGTCCCGGAGGCACGGAAAAAGGTGGGTAGAGGTGGGTGGAGGAGTGGAGCTTAAATACCATTAGTGGGCGGAGCATGTTCAAAGTGGCGGAGTTATCACGAAAATTCATAACTTGGTTCCAAGAAGTCCTGGAGAACGGGAAAAAAGTGGATATAGGTCAGCAAAGAAAGAGAAGTTAACTGCTACGGTTGGGTGGAGCGTGCGCTAATATGGGCGGAGTTTGCGCCGAAATTGTAATTCGGCTCCAAGAAGTCCCGGAGGCAGGGAAAAAGGTGGATGGAGGTGGGTGGAGGAGTGGAGCCCAGCTATCACCGGTGAGCGGGGTTTGACCAAAGTGGGCGGAGTTTGCGACGAAAATTCAGAACTCGGCTCCAAGAAGTCCTAGAGATAGGGAAAACGGGGTTAGAGGTTGGCGAGGGAAAAGAGATCAGCTGCTTCCAAGAGGTCCCAGAGACCGGTGAAAAAAGGGGTAGAGGTCGGCGAAAGGAAGGGGGCCAAATGCTATTGGTGGGCGGAGCACGCACCGAAGTAGGCGGAGTTTGCCACGAGATTTATTGTCCGGAAGCAGTCCGGAGACCGGAAAAAGAGGATAATGGTTGACGAAGAAAAAGAGGTTGAAAGCCGTCGATGATGGAGCGGATAGAATTTAGCTGAGAATTCAGATATTCGTGGTGTATCAAGCCAAATTTGAAAAATTTTCGTCGCACCATCAAAATTCGCCGCAGATCTGTGTTGCGCGCGCAATGCGTGCGGCGCCAACTGGTAATTATATAATGGACAATAGGGTTTTTTTAGCGTTCAAATGAGACATACAAAATTTATACGTCGACCCGTCCGCCATTTCCTGGCAAAAACAAGCGGCTATTGTTAACAGCACCAAGTTAACAGGATGGATCGATTAAACGAAAAGAAATACTAAACAATTCACTTATTCAAGAAAATGAAGCCTTTCTATGCTAGTTTAATTCAGCCTGATTTCCTTTGCATTTTACAGGCTCGCCCCTTATGCGACCGTGACTTTACCTGTACGAATTTTTGCGTGCGTAATCAATATATGACTTCCATGTGCACCTAATCAGGAGTCCATATCAGGTAATCTCATTACGATAAGTATACCTGGCCTGAGAAGACGTCGCTGGTAAAGCTGGTGCACCATCTTGCATCTGACTAGGCGACTCGGTCGATGGCGAATCGCCTCCGGCAGCTACGTCAACAAGGTCTGATTCGGATTCAAGACGACGAGATGCGACGAGAAGAGCGTCCTAAGAGAAACCCTTCATAAATGGCCGCAAAAGTTATGCATACTTCTTTTTGAATGATGAAGGGAAAAGAGCAATGTGATGTGCATAATGAGAAAAGGCTTTTGAGGTGACAACAACACGCGGCATTCCGCAAATCTGTCATCAAATCCAGAAGGGCATATTGGCCGGTAATCTCTTACCACACTGAGAGAAATTGCTGTTGCTGTCGAAATTGTTGGAAAAAGAAAATGGATATCTAACACAAAATGATAAGGGGTGTAGCACAAACTTTCATGTGACCTACGTGCTACACTACGCCAGTGTTAGCTTCCAGCAACGAAAACACTTGCAGTGCAGATTCACATTATCACAGAGGCGTGGTACGACATAGGACATCCGAAGGTCTAAGAAATTTTAGCTTTCAAGGTGTTGACGTCCCGCAGCAGTTTTGGGCTACACACTTGATCTAATGCATAAGGGCACGACTAACGAAGAATTGATTGATTCAAGACAAAAAAAAACTTGCTATAAAATACATGTTCATGGAAAGTGGCCTCGCCGAAACTCAGCCGGTAATGGTGTTTGGTTGAGGAAAATCTTGATCGAAATTTTGCCTTCTTTTCGAAAACTCATACATTGGTTTCAATCTCTCTCAATCTGGCATATGTTCAACTTTACGATCCGCAACATAAGCCAAATGATGCAGCAGATTTTCAGCTAGATAGCCACAACTGTGTGGCTGCGAGTCAGAGACGTTGCAGATCGCATTTTCGAGTTCCGAGTGATTATTGAATTTTTCCTCATAAATCTAAGTTCACACGCATAATACAGATGGTAATGAGGACGGGTTAAGTTAGCGAACACGCTGAATAGAGTAGCACCTTCCACTAGTGTTCAA
>MU870276.1:22164-32428 GCA_036418205.1 Ostertagia ostertagi | reverse complement strand
CTGTGGCTTCGTCGATGTTCTGGAAAGCTTTTGTTAGTGAAAGGCCACTGTGGACTTAGGAGGGATTACGCTAGAAGGATCTGGCTTGCTTTCAAGGCCAACCTGGAGCTGTTCGGTAAACGTCGGTGGCGGGAACGACATTTCGGGCGATGGTGGACGAATCTCCTGTCGATTCTCCATTTCTTGGATCTTCACCCATGAAGATTCGTGCTGAGTGTCCAGGTAGATGTTGCGTCTTGCTGAAACACTCCTGTCATGAGTACGCCCCGAAAAGATCAGTGAGGAGCAGCTTACGTTTGCATTCGAGCTTGAGGCTCGTCTCGGCTTGACCAACGTTGTTCGTGGCTCGGCACACGTAGGTGCCAGTGTCTTCTGGATGGACGTGAAGGAATTCCAAGCCAACATAGCCAAAATCGTGGATGGTACGGATGCGTGAGCCGAACATCAGTGGTCGGCCATCGCAGAACCATTCGATCTGAAGCAATTCGATTATCATAAACGGAGAACAAGCTAGCATCAAGTTACGGTAGGCGCGATATTCCGAGCACTCGTACCTTCAACGAAGGATCGTTGATCGGCTGTACAACACAATCCATATGCACACTCTGGCCTTCTTTGAGGATCTCGTCTGGCCCAGTGAGCTTTTGAGTGAACACCGGCGGCTGTGGTGGCAGTTCAGGTTCTGAACAGTTTCTAATGATAGGGATGTTCAGGGATATGTTTTCCTATAAGAAGCACAACTGACCGCTGGGTTTAGCCGGCTGGAGCTGTTCGATCTCCTGGATTCTTCGCAGCGATTCTGGATGGGCTGTGTCGGCGAGAATTGACTTGAGGCGTTCCACATCGAATTCACACGAGGTTTCGGCTCTTCCTAAAAGTAGTGTCGAAATAAATCGTATGGGAGCTTCAGGATCATTGCACTGCTGGTACTTAGGTCCGTAAGTGCAATTGTACTCGAGTAATACTACTTCGGTATGGCGTAGCTAAGAGGACAGGGGCTTCTAGCGGTTCCAGATCCTCAGTGGGAAGAGGAGTTCATTTGGGACATAAATTTCCAGCCATGAAGCAGTTTCAAGAAGAAGTAGAAACGTACTACGTAATCAGAAACGACGGAATGCACCAGTGGATGACAAGATTCTTTCGAACCCTGCTCTGTTGTGGCGAAAGGACGTAGAAGTTGCCCACTAGGGACAAAGTGTCCACGTCTGAGTTCTTACTTTGAGCCCAGTTCAGTAGGAAGAAATAATGGAGACCCTATCACGCGCTTATAGTCGTCATCGTTCTGTTGAGAGAGTTTCAGAAGGAAACCTACATCCGGAATCACCCAAATGAGCCCTTCCTCGGGAGCAGAGAGCTGATCATTACCTGCTTCATTCTCGATGACCAATGTATATTTTCCAGCGTCTTCAGCGATTACGTAGTCGATATCGAGGGTGATGTAGCCAAAGTCGTTCAACAAACGGTATCTGCTGCTGGCCTTCAGTGGCTGGCCGTTGAACAACCATTGGTACTGAAAAAAGGCATCGTTAAAATGTTCCCATACCTTACTGCGATTACTGCGCACTCACCTTCAGCGTGTTATCATCAACTGGTGTGACCTGTACCTCAAGGTGCAATGTCTGTGATTCATGCACGATATCGAATTTGGGTGGAAGTCCCTAAAAAACAAAATGATAGCAGTCGAAGCCACCCGAGGTAGATGACGATTCAATGAGTACCCTGAGGATTTGTGGCACTTCTTTCGGTTTCTCTGGAGCTGGTTCAACTCGTTGAAGTGGTGTCTCGAGTTCTTTGATACGCTGTAGTGAAGTCGGGTGGAACGAGTCGCGATACTAAAAAAAGTTGATCACATGAGAGGCGATTTTCTGTTGAAAATATCTATGATATTGCAGAGGAGAGATTTTCCCAAAAGAGGAAGCCTGTCAGGAAGTCTACGTTACGGCGTTGCGACGTCACGCACGGCATTGGGATGGAGGGCGCCGTATAAAACCCAGCCCTCAACCAGGTCTGAGAATAAGTTTTAAGCGCAAATGCGCTAAATGAATAATCCCTGGATACTTTTCTCCATCTCGTCAGAATCTTTTATTTCCTTCCTCAGGAAAATCGAGTTTTTTTAAACATCTGGATTCGGGACCCAAACGAAAGAAGTCAGTGATAAGTTTTTTTTTGATCGCGCCGTAAAATAAACATCGGACATGCACTACTACAAACAAACGATTCGACGCGAAAGTGATACTTGGGGAATACTTGGCGAACCGAGGAATTTGGGAACCGTCTGTCGAGATTTGGTCCTCTTGACCTAACACCCCAAATGGAGTGATCTCGTCACAAAACTGGAAATTCTGCGTCACAACGCCAAGACCACCCTAGAGACCCATCCAGGCCTCCCAGCCCAAAAATGTGAAAACACAAAGAAAATTATTAAATTTGAAGCTCACATTAGCTGCATCGATTCGGCAGTCAATATCGACCGTGGACTGCGCTTCTCCTGCGGCATTTCTGTAAACGGTATCAATTTATTGAAAATTTCAAAGAAGAATATTGAAACAATCCCCGTTGGGGAGCCGATGACGTCAGAAATCTTTTTTTCAACAAGTGTGCCAAGTTATGAACAAAACACCCAGTCCTGGTCAGAATCGAACCCGCACATTACGGGCATATCGCTGTCCTTTTTTAGTTGACTACTAAAAAGGCTATATTGGATCAATCCCTAACAAGTGTGAAAAATGGGTATTGATTGTATGCGCGTGAAATCGATATCAGCTTATGGTCAGCCAAAAGTACATCATATTTTGCACTTTAGTGTGAAAATAGTTTTGATGCACTGATAAAGGTGGAGGCCAATGAATTGATGAATATCGTACCTGACGACCAGAGTGTAGGTGCCGCTGTCTTCTGGATAACAGTAGAGGATGTTCAGAGCGATGTAGCCGAAATCTTGTGAGAGCACGAAACGATGTGCTTTCATCAATGGACGTCCATTTACTAGCCATTCGTACTGGAAAAACCGATTTTCAGTGAGGTCTCCTTTATCGGAGGTGGATAAGACAATTAGTCGGAAGGGGTCTGGACCTGGGAAGGATTTCATAATCGAGAGGAACAGGAGGGAGAGGAGTGAAGAGAGGACTACGGTCGAGGATCACTCGAGAGGAGGGCGTATTTGCCTTAGTAGGAGAAGAAGATCGTACTTGAGATTGTAGAAGACTCAGAGGGTCAATGAGAAAAGGAAGTAGTCCTACTGACGAAAATGGCCGGATTAGCGGAGGTCAGCGAAGGGTAAAACAGTAAAGAGCTCGGATCAGACCCTTTCCGGAATAAGCCATGCATTCAACTCTCAAAAACCACAGGCAATCAAACACTGCTTCTGGCAGCCAAGGAAATATGGAGAAGGGTTTAATGAATGGAAAGATGTCATAGAAGAAGAGAGAAGGGACCGTATTAGCGCCTCGGCGTAAGCAGCTGGTATGATCGTGGTTCTATGAAACTCCATATACGATGTTTAAATTCCTTTTCCAAGCTTATTGTTAGTTATACGAGGTCTTCAGTTGAGGTTGTATCCTAGCGCCGGTTTCGGTCTTCTCCGAACCGGAAACCCATGATTGGTAGAGCTTTTTCCGAGCCTGATGACAATGAAAACAAGCAACTCGATGCGAAGCTAATTGATTTCTGGATGGTTTGCCCTCGAAACTGTCCACCCATCGTTCCAAGTTCCTGTCATGTCTACACTTGATGTCCTGCTGGCGACATGTGCACTGCGCGTTAACGTAAATCCTGATGACGCAACGATTTGACATTGCCGCGGGCGACGTTTCAGACCAGCGTATGGCGCTTTCGGGCAAAGTTCTGCTTAAGCTAAAGCTAAGTCATAGTGCTAAATGATTTACTCAGATCTCAGAAGGTACAGATAGGATGGATATCTTGGGTGCCCACTTGGCTCCACAGGGACAAGCATAGGAGCGATGCGTTTCTCAGGACTTTTCTAGTACTGAGCGAATACCGTAAGAGTATTGTCGTCGGCCGGTGCAACTTGAGCTTCCAGATAGATGTTGTCTCCCTCGCTGCATTGAATAGCCGGACCCAGTTGCTTGACAAAGGTCGGCACCTGGAACGGAGGATTCAAAAATTTAACACGTTCACAAAAAATATATAAAAATTAACGGATGGAAGGCTTGAGAATAAACACTGACGCTTGTGCGCTTTCTGGAGCTCTATTATTTGCGGTTTTGGCTTTGGTGCTTCGATTTCTTGAATACGTTGGTAGCTCTTCGGGTGCTGTACTTGTCCAAGAATGGCGTCTTTGGCTGAAGTAGTCAAGATTAAGCAGACCCATTCTAGTGCCACTGGAACCAGAAGTTCTGGGAGACAGGCGACGAGAATCAGCCACTGTTCTGAATGGAATCGGGCCATAGATTTTTGGCGATAAGGTGTCGTTAAGGAAGGGGACTCGAGATTGGTGGCAGCACCACGGGGATCGGCAAGGGCCACGTTGTCCGGAGCCCATCGTAATGCGTTGGAGCGGTTCTGCCGAGAATTTCTTGAAGTCGAATGGAATGAAGTCATCAGTAGGTTGCTAGAACGTCACGCACCGCCGGCCACCGCTCGTTCACAATGACTTTATGCGACCACAAAGCGCCGAACAGCAAACAGAAATCGCCCATGGCGTGTGCACGCTCCTCTCGGGTTTCTCATCCCAGCGACAGTGCGATTTTTGCAACTGTCATCGTTTCCAATAAAACCTTATTCAAATAAACGCTTGAAGCAAGTAAGATAAAACAACAGTGCTTGCTTTGTAACGCGCGTGGTTCTTTTCTCTCACAGAGCCCTTTGAGGGTATTATCGAGTTAGAAACTGTGGTCCACAGAACGCATTACAGAGCCGACAGTACAGCTCTAATTGGCTGCAGTCCGCCTTGCGAGTGTTTCACAAGAATGCTCTTTCCCTAGTGTTTTCGGCTCTCGAAAACGCATTGCGTACTAAGCTACCCGACCACTAGGGAGCTGGAGCTTATGGGTCCGGTTCGAGGGCATGAGAGCGTTGCTTTTGCTACTGGTCTGACAAAATGTGACATAGAAGGACAAAAGTTACTAAGGATGTTACGGGAACGATCTAGGCATTTTCCTCTGGCGTATCTAAGACTAGCTACTGACTGTCCACCAGTTCATTGAATCCGATTATGCACAGTGTTAAGTGGAGGAAATTAAATGAGGCACTTGGTACCCAAAAGTGGACAAGTTGTTGTTTCTACCCATCACATACCTAGGCGACATTTTCTGTGTATAGAAACCTGAGACAGACAACCCTAAAAAGATGAGGGCCTCAAACTCACCAGTTTCGAATTCTGAGCGCTAATTGTCCAGTGAGGCCTTTACTGGAGTTAGGACCTTTGTTCCTGCCCCTCCTCTAGACTAGTGGGACTTATGCCTCTACCAGCTGTCCCGATCGTCTCTCACTAGTTCGTTAGCCCCGCACAGTCGCAGGAACTGCTGCTCCTCGGTAAGCCCTCGCATACTGACCACAGAACTCGGGCGGGGGTTCTGCGCGCCACTTCCGGGTGACGTCCTAGCTTATCACTGATTCTTTTTCGACTTTAGACATATTTGTTGTGACGGGGGTCTTCATCAGCCGGCCTGTCAACCTGGGCCTGACGCTGGACAGCTGTGCTCTCGTATCCCATCAATAACTCCATTTCTTTTGACTAGAAGGAAAAACTTACGTTTGCAATCGATTTTCGTCTTAGTTTCGACTGATCCAAGAGCGTTTTCTGCTTTGCAAGTGTATTCGCCGCTGTCCTGTGGGTAGACACCGAGAATGTCCAATGAAACAAAGCCAAAGTCGTAGAATGTGCGGAAGCGATGGCCTAAAAACGGTCAGTTCAGTTGGAAAGGCTAGAACGGGTATCCTTTTGAACTTGGCTCGGCGACTCACCATGAGGAATTGGCGCTCCATTGCGGAGCCAGGTGACCTTGAGGGTATTGTCATTGATTCGGCTTGACCTGGCATTCCAGATGGATCGGTTCGCCTTCCTCAACCTAAAATCGAAGGGCTCTTGTCTCCATTATTTTATCCCTGATGCCAAAGGTTCCGTTAGAGATCCTATGTATCCAACAATTCTGGCTAGTCTCACCTCGCCCATGTCAGCCTCGAGCGGGACGACGAACACCGGGGCCATATCTGGGCCATGTTCCTCGATTTCACGTCGGCCATATTTGTCAAGATTCTCCAAATAGTTGATCTTATCAAGTGATTCTTCATGATGAGTATCCAGAAGGACTTCTTTGGAGGCTAAAATTCAAGAATTAATTGCTTTTGAGCGAATCCCAAAGAAATTATGGACTTACGTATAACGTTGATCTTGCACTGGCGGATGGCTTCGCCGAGGGCGTTCGAGACACGTAGAGAGTAATCTCCCGAATCTTCAGCGATTGCTCCCTGGAACAAAAATCAGGTTTTTCCTGGGCTAAATGGGTACAGGGAGCTTAAGTCGACTTTGCGCTCACCTTAATATCCAAAGCGATGAAACCGAATTCGTTAAGGGTTTTCACGCGACTGCCAGTTATCAACGGGATGGCCATTCACGAACCATTCAACTTTCATTGTTGGATCGTTTACTGGGGTCACCTGGAAATAGAGTACAGCTCATTCAGTAATGCTCCATAGGAAAGAGCCAAAAGCCAACCTTGACGTCGACGTGAATGTCGTCATGCTCATTAAGCTCAAGATCATTGAGATTGCCGATGATCTGTGGCGCAGCGTCACAAGTTCGGTCCTCGACTTCTGGTAGGCCCATGTGGCGATCCTGCTCCAATTCCTGAAAAGCGGTAGTTTCGAAACTTCAAAGGGGATCCTTAGAGCTCACAATGGTGACAAGCCTTCTGATAATCGTTCTAGTTCTCCAGGCAACCCTTATAAAACCCTATCGACCGTACCTGAATGCGTTGCAGTCCTTCGGGATGATGAGGATCAAGGTAGAGGGTCTTGGCACTACCAACGACCAACTCCAAATTGCATTGTGCTTCTCCGAGTTCGTTGCGTGCCACCTAAACGCGACGACATCAATACAGCTTAGTCTTATTATTTATATTTTTTTATTTTTATTTTTGAGAGTAGGGGCTTCATTTTTATGTTACGCTAACCTGACCAATGATCTGTTTAAGCTCGTTGATGAGAGCAGGACCAGAGATTCAAACTGACCAGGGTGTAGGTGCCACTGTCTTCAGGATAGGCGTAAAGAATGTCGAGAGCGACATAGCCAAAGTCGAACATCGGGCGGAATCGATGGGCCGCCGGTAGCGGTGCGCCGTTGTGGTACCTGGAAAGGAAACGAACTTAACGACCAACTGTCACTGGGTAATTTTTTCACCTCTGGGTAATATATGCTATAGCCCATGACTGTGAGATTCAAAGGAAGGCTTTTACAAAAGAGGGGTTGTTCCAACAATTTGTTCTCCAAATTTCCGGAAACCGGAATTCCGGAATAAGGTGGTGGGAACAACACTTGGGATCCGCTTTTGTCTGGTCGCCAAAATCGGACTCACCATTCTACGGTCATTTTGACGTCGTTAGCCGGTTGTAGGCGAGCCTCGAAGTGCACGGGATCGTTTTCCATGCACTCGATGCGAGCTGCCAGAGGTCTGACAAATTTAGGCTTATCCAGTGATTGGAACTCTTCTGGTCGGTCCACTTCTTGAGGTCCGATATGAACCTGAAAGTCATACATTTCGATCTGTTACGGTAACTGTAGAGTCAAGCACAAACCTTGATGGCTGTCCAGATATCCGATTATCTGCAAGCTGTCCTGATGCTTGGTGTCCAACTGGAGAGTCGGCATGGGAATAGTGGTCAGTTCAGCGGAGCTTTGTGCCTGAATTCCAAATAAGAGTTCAAAAGCAAGTCCGAGGGCTCGAAAAAAGAACAAGCATCAGCCTAAACTGAGGTGCTCCTTCTTACCTGTCCATTGGCGTTGAAAAGCACGCAGGTGTACGTGCCGGCATCATCGGGATATGTCGGATTGAGAGACAATGAAACCACACCGAAGTTATTGAACGTCTGCAAAAGTTAAAAAATATCATAGGCAAGGAAAGTTATATAAAAGTACTATTGAAGGTGAGCATGAAGAGATGTGAGTTTATAGTGTCCGAGACGCGCGCGGTCGCGATGCGGCTGACACGCGATTTATCAAATCATCAAGTCAATGGTACGCTTTTACGTTACCGTTTATTCCCATGATCTCGCTACCTAACAAACTTCCAGTTGTCTACACTTCCTATCCATGCTGCCGCATCGCAACCGCCCGCTTCTCAGAGCACATCTCCCATGTGCCAATATTTTTGGAATAGGCCCCAAAAACTGCTCTCCGACCAGAATCTCGCTGCTCACCTGAATTCTGTTGGCATTTGGCAGTGCATGGCCGTCCTTGAGCCAGCTGACCCTCAACGAGGGGTCGTTAACTGGGCTGATGCGAGCCTCGAAGAACGATCGGCCTAATTCTTGGTCACAGTGGAATGGTTGCAGCTGTAAATGGATAGTGAGCAAAGAAAACGGTATTGTCCTTATCGTGTGTAAGTCCCAAATAAGTACCTGTGTGAGGAACTTGGGAACCATGTCCTGTTTAGCGTGGCTGTACTGAATTTCTCGTACGTCGTCAACGTCAAGATCGCGATTGTGTTCATACTTGTGGAGATCGACACGAGCTAAAATGGGCCATTAGGTCCCAATTACAAGAGCAAATCCGAGGAGAAACTTACGATGTACAATTACGGTGGCCTGGTTCTCAGACTCGCCGAGTTTGTTGATGGCTCTGCAGGTGAACACACCGCTGTCATCCTTCGTCGAGTTCAGAATGTCCAGAGTGGCGAAACCGTGATTCAGGGTCTGATGGCATCTGTCATCTGCAAAAGGAAGTTTTTTCTCAGCGGAACTAAAAGGGGGGCAAGGTTAAGTGAAACCCTACTTTTCATGAGCTCTCGTCCGTTCAGGTACCAAACAACGACCAGATTTGGGTCATTTAGTGGGGTGAGTTTGGCTTCGAGGTGAATTGGCTGTCCTTCGAACAGTTCATGAGATCGCAAATCAGAATGGAAGTTGGGGAGATCTGTAAGAATGAAGTGATCAAGGTGGTTCTACCTCAGTGCCAATTAAGCTCTTGGCTACCCAGGCGCTAATTATCAGCCCTAACTTACCAAGTTGGATTCCTGGAGGAGCACGACTAGTTCTTGATTGATAAGCGGTGCCGAAGTGTTATAACTTCGTAGGCTGATCTACTGTGGTGTGACCTAAAAACACCATACGATTCGCTACAAAAATCCATTTCGTAGAAAAACTATGCGTTAGAATCGCGTCCGCATGGAACAGCTTGGACGATGTCGTTTTGGACGAGTTTCATGTTATGGCGCATTCGCATGGCTCGCGCTGCAACTCGTCCAGAGGGGCGGGCATATTACATGGACTGACCTGCCGGTAAAACTTGCCCGAAAGTAGTAACTTTCGATTCAAACTGAAGCTGAACACATTAAACTTCAGAAGGAGGTAAAGCATAAAATACATCTTGCGTTGATCAATACCTTTAGGGATGCGCCACGCATTCTACTCCCATTCAGAATCGTGGAATCCCAAATTCAATGGAATTACAATTTTTTGAAGTCAAGTTTTGGAATACTGCCATGATAATGGAGATACTTACCCATCACATTCAGGACCACTGAATTGCGAGCCTCTCCCAGAGGATTCACCAAGACCACTGTGTACTCTCCCTAAAAGGTAGACGTTCAATTTTCCAGGCGCCAGTATGACCTATGCATCTACAGTAAGACACAGTACCTGATCAAACACCGTAACTGGGTTGATTTCAAGAATGGAGAGTCCTTTCTCGTTGATGGTTGTGACGCGAGATGAGAGTGTGATTGGCTTACCATTCAGGAGCCATACTATCTGCAATAGCCCAAGAATTGTTTGGTCAGAGTCAGGGCAAAACAAATCCCTGAGATAAATCCCGCCTACCTTCATGTTTGGGTCGTCAGCCGGAGAGTATTTGAACTCGAGACGAGCTGTCTGACCTTCGATCAGATTCAATGTCTGCGGTTTGCTGGAGAACACCGGCGCTGATTTTGAGGCCGCCCTATCTTGGCATTTCATTTACGGGTACAGGTGTTCTGAAACAGATCCAATACTTGACCCTATTAATAGTCATACTCGAATGCAATCTAACCTAGCCATGCGGCGGTCGACTTTTCTGAGGGTGACTTGCTCACGATGTGCTGGGCCAAGT
>MU870276.1:4667-22064 GCA_036418205.1 Ostertagia ostertagi | reverse complement strand
AGATACTTACCCATTACATTCAGGACCACAGAATTGCGAGCTTCTCCCAGAGGATTCACCAAGACCACTGTGTACTCTCCCTAAAAGGCTAGTGTTCAATTATGGGGCCCAACATGACCTACGCGTATACAGTAACCTACCGTACCTGATCGAACACCGTAACCGGGTTAATTTCAAGAATGGAGAGTCCTTTCTCGTTGATGGTTGTAACGCGAGATGAGAGTGTAAGTGGCTTACCATTCAGCAGCCATACTATCTGTAATAGCCCAGAAATTAGCGCGGAGCGCGAAATAGAACACTGGGATATTTTCAGTTTACCTTTATGTTCGGGTCGTCAGCTGGAGAGTATTTGAACTCGAGACGAGCTGTCTGACCTTCAATTAGGTTCAATGTCTGCGGTTTGCTGGAGAATACTGGCGCTGATTTTGAGGCCGCTCTGTCTTGCATTTCATTCACAGGTACAGGAGTTCTGAAACAAATCCCATACTTAACCCTATAACTGGTCATACTCGACTGCAATCTAACCTAGCCATACGACGGTCGACTTTTCTGAGGGTGACTTGCTCACGATGTGCTGGGCCAAGTTTCTGGCGACTTTGCACGACCACTCGACCCTGAAATGGCAATGTATACGGCTATATTGAGGCGCCATGACTTCCCTGGTGCTAAAAATACTAACGTTTTAGCGGTCGGTGCCGAACTTGTTGATGGCATCGCAGCGGTACCAGCCACCTTCAGCCATCGTCGCATTTTCTATGTAAAGTGTCGTCTCGTTTCCTTTGGTCTCAATCCTGAAAATACGGAGGATTTCGGTAAAAAGGCAAACTAGCTACCTAACTCTCCATGGTGGTTTTGTAGTCAGAGACTATCGTCGTTTTGCGCTAGTCTCGAAACCGTCCCCCAACCCGAGTAGAGCTAGAAAGAGTAATCGTCCATCCACTCGAGCGGAGTAAAAATGGCCAAGCGGACGTTTAGCCCTTTCGGAGTACTGTCACAGAAGTATCCTTTCCTCTATTTAGTAGTAACATATTCTGAATTTTAAGGTACAGTTTCCTGCTCAGAGCTGAGAGCCCCGGACAAGGCTTGTGGGCCAACTCCAAGACTGACGTCAGGTTGAGCATTTCTGTGTGGCTCCTTTTAATCAAAGAAGAGCGAGCAAAACCTTTTGTCCCTATGCGATCATACATTCAGCGTCCCACCTCGATCATTTATGTAATATTTTTATTTTTTCGGTTTTTTTTCACGGATCATATTTGTGTATGAGGTTATTGCGTGACAGAGAGCAGTTTGAAGCAGTTTTTACTGCTCCAAAGTTGCAATGCAGCGGCAGTCCTACGCCTAACGTTGAACACGGATAATCTATTTGGACCTATTTTTGAAAACCCATGGAAAATGACTCTCTAGAAAAAGCTTACTTGTATGGTGGTGAACTTGAGAGTTCTTCGTTGTCTTTGAACCATTTGTAGGTGATTTTATCGCCGGTTGCTCTGCAAGAACAACTTCACCGAATCGCCCTCGTAGATCGTCGTCGATTGGAACTTTCCGGTGAATTCCGGTGCATCTGGAGGTCTGGCTTCTGAAATGCTTCAGCATTAGAAAAATATTAAAGGTAGTATCAGCAGTCTTGTGTGAGCACAGGTATGTCATCAATCTCACCCGAGGCAAGGGGAACGGCAGTTGGACGGGAGAAAAAATGAAGAAGAGAGGAAAGTGGAGAGGGGTAAAAAACCAGGAAACACCAAGCAAGTGATCACTCCAGTGGATCGAGCGGACAGCTACGTTCGGATAAGAGCCAAACCTGGTCCTATCAGTAATGCCCACTAGTAACCTACCCCCGCATCTCTTCCGACCTATTTCCGAGGTCAAAGATTGGCGCTGTCCTAGATAGTGATGACTAACTGGGATAATTTGTGAGGAAGGCCCTCGAAATTTGTCGGTATTAAGAGGTCGAACCAATATCTCGCCTCTACACTTGTGTACGGTATTCATCAAAATGGGCAATTTGCCAAAGCGAGGACCAGGATACAACAACCTTGAGCGAGAGAACAGAAATTCACGTACGACGATGATGGCCCGCCCAAAACAATCGAATATACCGGGCACTGTAAGCGATTAGGAACATGGTTCGGCAGGACGGGACTGGTACAGTGCAATATCGGTGCGAGGGCATAAAAGGGAGGGCTGTAATAAGATTAGCCCTTGTGTAAAGCTTTGAGACCCCAATTAGGGATTCTTGGGGTATTGAGATCTGCAAAGTGTTTTTCTCCAACTTAATGAGGAAATACTGACGTAGTACGTTGAGCATGAATCGGCTCTGGAACGTTCCACCGCTGTTTCGTGCAATGGCCGCGTACGTGTTTGCATCGTTAGCGTCGACCTGAAAGCAAGGAGCATTCTTTGGTGCCCGAGAAAGGTAATAAGTAGGAAAAGAAGTACAAAGGGCCGAACTCCTCACTCACCTTCTCGATGATGAGTTTACTGTCGCCGGCGCTACCATGTTCGATTTTGAATTTACCACCATCTTTTATGGGGGTACCATCAACAAGGCACCATTCCAAGGTTGGTGGTGGTACTCCAGTGGTCTGAAAGGAACAATTTTAGGCATTTTGTAGATTGCGCCATGTTCTTGTCTTTGGCATAAAATCGTCGAGGATTGAATGGGTAAGCTATAAATGGGATGTACAGCGAGCTGCAGACGTTGGGACAAATTTCGCTCTCTGAAGCACACCAAAATACGGATTCTCAGAATTAGGGGTACCTCTTGACCTACGAAAGTGGTTCGAAAGTTCGACCTACCTTGCAAGTGAATATAACTGTTTCTCCGGCTTTGGCAGACGATGGATTGTGGATGCACAAGGAACTGTGGTGGACGCGACTAAATATAGTAAATTTTTATTCCCAAGGTTTTCTTCGCTCCGCAAATATAACTTACTGGTACTAGAGATGCGCCATGCTCATGTGAATGTCCTGGAATCACTTTGGTACGTGTGGCACTGACTGCTGATTCTCCATTTGCCATTGGACCCGAAGATGTCTGTGTACCCTGGAGAGAAAGTCTTTTATTAACTGTTACTCGTCCAACCAGCCATCAGCACTTACCGGTGTTGGCTTCAAAGCAGGCATATTTTGGATTCGTTGGCTTTCGATGTGTTTCTGATATTGAGTGAATTGACGGAATTGATTATCTGATGGGACAGATCGATGATACTCTTGAAAATGCTGAAAAAATGCAATTATTGAGTTCTAAATAAATATCTTGAAATAACTCGGATTAAGAAGTGTTTTCAAGGATTAAGAAGTCAAGGATTGGTCAACGGCAAATGCTTCATTGTTTTATCCTTTAATTCTTCCCAGAGAGAAAGGAAATGGTTACTTCATAGGTCGGAGGGATTTCGCAATTCCGTACCACAGGGATACCAGACTTTATGTATGCGCATCGCGATTTCTCAAGTGGGCGCGATTGCACAGATGACTGATGGCCGTAAAATTCATTTTTCCACTCCGTATAAAAATAAAATAGTATGGGAGTGCCATAGCACCTCAGAAGATCAATAAATGCACGAAAACTCGGAGATGTGGATGGAAACCGATTCCAGTAAGATGCAAAGGGAACCCAGATTCCATTCTGAAGATTCATTTGGCTGCCTACACAACCTTCGCAGGAGTGCGATGTCTATGTCGAAAGGTTCTCCCATCCATAACCTCTCCCCCGTGAACGAAGCCGAACTTTTTACCCATAAACTACCTACAAATACCAAGTTATTGCCCCACAAAGTTAGGGAAGACTACAATGCTGATGTAGGCTCAACCTTGCGAATGGTAAGAGCCAGCTGAAGTCACTGCACCGAGGCCTAAGCAGTAATTCAATAAGTCAAATGAAATTATCGGATATTATGAGATAAAGACTAACCCTGGGTGCAGGTTGTGGCGGATGTTGTTGAACGAAGGTTTGCTGATCGTATAAGACTTCTTGTGTAGAAGATGGAACGTACTGTTGAGCGTTACGTGAATCTAAAAATCGAAACAGAGAAATTAAACAAGCCGGCAGCGCTCTGCCCACTTATCCACCAGTGAGAAAGTCACGTTTCGCCTGGGATCAGAGGAAGAACGCAGAAAAAGGTAATGATGGATGTTCGTAACACTCACATGGATCTTGATTCCAGTACTGCTGCTGTTGTTGTTGCTGCTGGGGCGGATATTGCAGTTGGTACGGCTGACTCCACTGAAATACTCAGCTTTTTTCTCGATGGAGGTTGCGCAATGAAAAGAGCTATCACAGGAGGGTTTAAAAATCGAGGAAAGTACAGCTTCACTGCTCTGAATGCGAGTTTTTTTTTGACCTCCTGGTCAAGATGAGATGAGAAGAAGACCAGGAAGGGCTTTTGATTAGGGGAGAGAAGGGTTCTTCAGGTGCGGCTCCCGAAGGAATAATAAGAGGAAAAGCTATGACGCAATATTCCTCTCCAAGCTACATATTCCCGTTGACGATTCTGGGACGACCACCTCGGAGAGAACATTCCACTTTGCATTACTGCAATATGTCAGTCGTGAAGCATTGACGAGAGCTGAAGCAAAAAGCTTCCAGGAATTGCATCCAACCATCCTGCTCATAAAACCTCGGCATCGATTTTGATGCGATACTTTTCTTGTGCCGACAAGCTCGCTGGATGGAGCGCTCATCAAGGCCGAACGACCCGACGAGATCCTTTTCCTCAAGAGCCGGTCTATGGCTGTAGGATTTACGCTACTCCGGCCGCCCAGTGGTTGACCTGGCCTTCGAGGGGTTCAAACGGTCCAAAATTTCAGGCCCGAGCTAAGAGTTTCATCCAACAGCCTCGACGGCACAGAAAAATACCAAAGTAGACTTTTAGGACCACCCAGCAGGTGATAAGACGGAAACCTTCTTTCTCGCATTAGCGCTGGTCCCGCGCCGTCGCAGGATCTGCTAAGTGACGTCTTAGCTTGAACACTCACTTCTAAAGGCAGATATCACGACGAAGGGTAGCTTATTGGATATACACACCTGCGACAAGTGATTAGATAGTCGGTGGGCGTTCCGTGCCAACTGCCGCCAAGGCATAAAGCTAAGCTAGGCGCATATCCTTTCGATGCGAATCGTGCTGTAGGTGTTCGCACCTGTGCGAGGTCCAGGGCCGGCTTTCAGAGTTACAGCGAGTGAGCCTATACTCTTAACCACTCGGCTATCCCTGCTTCTGGTAAGTTGGAAACCTGGTAAGATTAATTCGTAGTTATGGCAGGAATGGGTAGGCTGTGCAGAGGAATGATGGAATGCAGTAGGAAAGGGAAATGAGAAAGGAAGGAAAAGGAGATGAAAGCATGCCAGTACGGCAGCTCGAGCCATGACGAATTCCTACCTGCAATTGTCGAAGACGTTTCTCTTCTTCGATTCGCCTTAAACGATCCTGTTCGTCGAGTCGATGTTGTCGCAGAAGACGTTCACGTTCTTCGGCTTCTCGACGACGAATCTGCTCGAGACGTTCCCTCTCGGCGCGCTCTCGTTCGAAGAGTCGTCTGAGCCTCTCCTGCTCTTCTCGTATCAGAAGATTCTCCTCTTCTCGAGCTTTTCTTTCGATTTGTTCCCGTTCAAGCGCCTTTTCGTATCGAAGTTGCTGTTGGAGATACTGAAAACAAGCTCGTACTCAGGCGGTGCTCATGCAGTAATTATATAGTAGTAATTATAAAATTCATTGAACTGTTATAAGAGATGAAGTGAGGCGAAGGAATATAGCTCCTGCGAGCTGAAAAGGAATTGAGAAATGGTAAGTTCGTAGAATCAGTGCGCTTCTTCTTGAAGAGTAATCGCTCACAACGTATACCGAACTGGCAGTTTTTCGAGTGGTGCTAATATGAATGACCCAATCGAAAGCATCTGG
Organism: Ostertagia ostertagi; assembly: GCA_036418205.1. NCBI lineage: Eukaryota > Metazoa > Nematoda > Chromadorea > Rhabditida > Trichostrongylidae > Ostertagia > Ostertagia ostertagi. The sequence continues at coordinate 16,170 of MU870276.1, read as the reverse complement.
GTCGTTACCAAGGCTATAAAGCCCAGATGTTCAAAGTAGACTGGATACACCCACGCATGTACCCAGCAGGTAACCCCTCTGCTGCACATCCACGGAACACTGTTGTAACTTTGTTAAAGCAATAACAGAAATGTTAAGAGGCACTCCCGCATTACTGGGAGCACTTTCCCCGGCATTGCCTGGGGACACCCGATGAATCAATTGGTCCGAAGGGCCAATCTTTGCTGAGTTGGAACTCGTCCTGGTCGTGCCTAAGAATGAGTGAGGCTAGTTAGACCAAATGGTGATGGAAAATGGCAGAGAGTAGAGTTTACTGTAGTTTCAGAAATCAAAAAACTATTCCGGAATACGGTAAAATTATGGGAAATAGAAGTGGGGACATGAAAAAAGTGGCAGTGGAGTGATAGGAGTCGATCTCACCCTTACCCTTGATGCAAAAGGTGGGGAAGTTTTGCGACAATGCTGACAGAAAAGGTCTCCCTTGTATCCAGAGAGTGAAATGTCAGGGTAAAGCTAAAGCATAGGAGAAGCAAGTGGGCCAGGCAGAGAGCAGAGGAGCCTTCATTGATTTGGGCCGTTATCCACCTTTCCCTTGGCAGCACGTTCTGGAGACTGATCACTATCCTACGGTTAGGGAGACAGGGTTGCGTCATAGGACCACCCATACGTGCCTCTGCTTTTCTAGATTCCAGACAACGCAACCCCTCGTAGAAAAGAGTGCCTCAACGTAGGAGGGTAGCTACAATGCCACGCGTTCAATGGCGGGTCCTATAACGCAACCTTGTCTCCCCCAAGCATAGGATAGGAACAGCGGCGGGGCGGGGTCCCCTGAGAGAAGGATAAGATACGGCCCTGGGTGACTACGAGGGCATATATACCTCACCGTAACCTGTTTATCCACTTTCCCTTCATTGCTAATTCTTCAAAAGGAAAGCCTAATAAGCGGCTATATAATTATAGCTATATAAAACTACTCCGAAGCCGATCCTGCGTAATCGGCTGTTAGCATGCAGGATTTGAATTTTAATTTAATGAATTGGATTTTTCTTTTTTCGTCCCATCTTTGAATGGGATTCACCCGTCCTATTTGCTAGTGCTTGTTCCCAGCTCTCATACAGCTTTGTCGTTTTTCCAGCAGAATACTCAATTTGATACCTTTCATCCCCCCTCTCCTCCACACTTCCTCATTACACTGAGCCCTTCTTTTAAACCCTGGGTTGACAACTGCAAACCCTTGCATACCATAGGCGCCGTGAAGAGGCCATCCAATAAACACGAAGCGAATAATTGGTAAAACTAATCGTAAACAAATGCATCAACTGCAGTCAAGCAGACAGCTCGACCTCTGCCAACCCTCGCAACTGGCTGGAAAAATGAGAATGTACTGACCTGTTGCTGCTGTCTAAGTTGCTGCTCTTTGGCTCGATCCTCTGGCGCGCTAAGAGGGTATACCTCAATGCGAGCCGCGCTTTCAACCTGAAATCAACACCACTAAATCACATGTTAATCGCCATAGGTATTTTTTGGTAATCTCGGCCGTAAATCAAGAAAAATGTGGCATAAAGCTGAGCGAATAAATCAGAAAGTTTAAGGGAACACAAAAAGTCCACATCGACCAGAAAATATTACATTGCGTAATAACTTGTGTGCGCCAGTGTGTAAGGGAGAAAACATATTTGTTGACAAATTGCTTTGGTATACGCCAGGCGTTGATCTTTGCTGGATTTCGTGGAGACATTTGATTGCGCGCTCGTTATAGCTTAGAGGTGTTAGGAGGTCAACCTCTACTATTCCCTATGGTATGTTCATTACTGCTCTCGAAGTTACGATTGACCAGAAATGGTCAGGCTGAGGCCAAAGAATAGCTAAGAAAGCTGCTCTCAGTGACACTCATATTTGCCAAAGGAATACTGTAGGAGGGATGGCGCGATAGATTTATATTGACTTCAAGTGGACTCCGGCGCCATGGATAACGTGATAATTGAGTGCTCGAAAGGTCAAAATTCTAGCCAAAAGGGGCAACAAGATCTTTGCAGAAAAGTTTCTGACAAATGATTTCCCATTGCCGAAGGCATGTACAACTGGGATGCAGTGACGATTTGTTTTCCAGTCTGGTGACAGGATGTTTAGAGCGGCTTTTCGATTGGACAGCCTCTCTGACCAAGCCTTATCATAAAGCCAAGCCCGACCCTGCAGGAGTATGCGACAGAGCAGTAGCGGCATCGCCTCACATGGCAGACCTGAAAGCTTTTATTCAGCCCTACTTTTGCCAGTCCCTAATCCCGGGTCTCCCTTATTTTACACCCAGCCCTTCATTGACCTTGGAAACCAGGGCTGAGTCAGTTCTCTCCCCTGAACAGCTGAACTTGGCATTGGGGTCAAGGCTAGAAAATACTAGAGCATGGTGATATTCCATGGATCATTTTGGGTTGGGGTTGCCAAAGTAACTATGCCCGTAATCTAAACTATCACAAAGGAAGCAGGAAAGGGACCAGAATTTGGTTTTTGTTTTTTTTTCTTCCTAAACGTTATCGGTCCCCACCTCCAAAACCTGACGACACACAGTTCGTAGGCTGGGGCGAAGGTACGGCCAGGGGAAATTTATCCGCAATCGAGCAGCCTTCCCTCATAAGAGCTGGAGCAATTCGTGCTAGTGCGGACCTAAACAGGACCAATGATATCTCCAGGTAGCAATCACAGTATAAACGAGAAAATCAACTTCAAAGAATGGAATATGCTCGCCGCTTAGCATTGCCTACCATCGCCACGCTTACACTTCTCCTCCATCGTGTGGCAGGAAAAAGAGCTGAAGCCTGAGGCTGCCATCGCTGCTGCTGCCGTGAGCGCCTCAACGCCGCCCTATTTACCTCAGCACTCGCTTTACAATGCAAATCATCATGGGGTAAGGTGGGCGAGAGGTTCACTTCAAAAAAAAGGTGACGGAGGTGGAGATTGTTTTTCTACGTGGCAGTAAGTCGCAATGGGTGAGAAAGGCTAAAGGTGAGTGGTCTGCTGGGATCTCATGGCACCCTTTGCTGAGTAGGGAAGCAGCTAAGCGGACAGGCGATGCGGTTTGATCAAAAAACAAAGGTGTCAGCTTAAGGAGGGTTTCGAAAATAACAAAAATTTTGGGGAAGATGGCCGTCGGGCTCTTCCAGCAGGGAATCCTACGACAGGATCTTATGAAGGCGATGCTATGGAGCGAAATGTGCTGTGAAGATACTGCTTGGGCCTCGCAGAGCCCTCTGTGGTTACCGGCCAATAAACATAGTGAATTAATTTGAAAGACCAGAAAAATAGGTAAAAAATAAAGAAATGGAGCATAATTGAAGACTCTGAAATTGCGCTCTAAAAGTTGGGTGGATTCAAAGAAAGCAAAGAAATAACTACTTGAGAAACATCTTAGCGAATCAATCGCAAGGGGTAGCGGCTGATGAAGAGCGGATATCCGCCAAATATTTACGCTCATGCGAAAACGGTTGACACACTGAAGAAAGAGTTCGTGAGTTGAGTTAGAGAGACAAGCAAACAGATGCGTCGCGATGGAACGCCATCGTCAGATGGGCGCATCTGCCCAGGATCCTTAACAGCCTGATAACGATAAGGTCGAGACGTTAGGATTAAGGTGGTTGAGAATAGAGCCGGCCAGCCGGCTAAGCGCTGCACCAACGACTGGAGTCGAATTGAATTCGGATCCAGAGATTTGCCGCTGATTGCTGGCAGACGAATAGCTGTGTAACACCTGTGATAAAGAGGCGAGGAGATGCCCCAGTGAGCGCTCATGAGAGAAGGGAGCTCGCCACAGGAGGTCAAGTCTGAATGTGAGCTCAACTAGCACTTGAAATTATATATAATATGATGGCGGATTTACACTGCAGAATTTTATTACAGAAAATGACGAATAGCTAAAACAGATGATTGGGGCGGTCGTGGGAGAATGTGGCCGGTGGGAAGGCGAGAGAGTTTGTTGGGTGCAGGAAGGTCAGACAGTGAACCTGCAGTTGATCATGAAGTAGTAGGAAGCACCTGGGTAGGTGGAGACCGAGTGATAGGTGGGTGGAATGGTGGCAACTAATTAAAGTAAGCCTCAGGCAAAACAATAGACATCTGCCGCCAACGACGCGGCGCCTTCGCCTGCCAACTGTCCACGGACCGCGTCAGCGCCCACCATTACGAATGAAGCGTCAGAACGCTTGCCGACATCACGTATTCGATTGTTCTGCTTGAAAATCCATAGGTACAGTTTGCGAAGTCAGTTCGAGGTGTCGTCGGTAGGCAGGGTGGTGATGAGGGTGCCGAGACCGAGAACACTCAAGTGTGCTCACGCCTACGATTTTCCCACTCAACCCAGCGCGTGTTGCCAACTTTCAGGTCTACTTTTCTGTGGAGAAACTGCCCACACAATTGGTCAATAGACGCTGAGATATCGTGATCGGGGAAATCTTGAGAAATCTCTCGTTGGGTGTGTCGGCCTGTCGACACAGACGAGGCACATTTGAGTTTTTTCGGTCAAAGACCCTGAGCGTTGTAAAGTGCTGCCGAGGCGCGATCGAGTCAGTAACGAGTTAAACAACATCGACAGATTGATCCATTTCCAGCCGCGGGATCTCCCAAAGCATCTCAGTGGGAAATATTTCATAGGAAATGAACATACCTTGCCAAATGCGTTCTCAGCAACCACAGTGTATTCACCCGAGTCATCTGGTGTCACCATCGACAGTTTCAGTACCGCCAACGATCCTGAAAAAAGGAGTTAGCTGCGTGAATATGAGTCCAGCCCGTCCACCAGTACTGCTCCATGTTTCTATCCCACACGTTTTGTAGCGACTAACGGAACTCTCGGGTTTCAGGACCGACCTGCACCCTCTAGTTTAGTCCCTTCCATCAGTATATTGCCTGATTACATGCATTCGTACACAATAAATGTATATTTACGATTTCGAATTCGTTCATAGACGCATTTAAAGGCAGAATTTACGATGAAAAGTTAGCTCATTGGAAATAAGGGTAGAGGTGGTCAGTGGAGCAGGGATGAAGAAGAAACCATTTGAAACGGCCCGAAACCCGAGAAATGGGACCCTTCCTTGCCCGTTGATTTGTTGAGTTGTTTGAGTTAGGGAGCGAAACAAACCGTTCTATATTTTAACATGTATATTTTTATTGTTTGTTCGGTTTGGTATTGAATGATGTGATCTCATCGCACGTGTCCCTCTCAATGCTACGCTTGCTGATGTTTTAAATGCATGCTCTATGGCGAATGATTATGATAGCCGGTGGGCCCCATTGCCGTAAGATATGAGCCATACTGCCGGAACGGTCAAAATTTTCGCGGCAACTGCGTGTCGATCGGCACCCAGGAGGTCACCTGTCTCCATAGGCACTTCACTTCTTACTCGTTCTATCGTGAACTCCTCCTTTGAGCCCTAATGCCTCAAACCTGACAGAAGTTTCTGTGGCCGTCGTATGGGAATGTTGTCACATGTTTGTTACCTTCTCGACGAATATATGCGAATTTGCCAGCAAAGGGATCGTCAGACCAGCTCATTTTCATAAGCACCAAGCTGTTCAACCTAGGGAAACACTGGAAGTAGTTTCACTATAAAAGCTGCGACGTTTGGTATTGCAAATATTACTGCAACTATAAACCTTTATATTACGTACTGTTGGAAAGAGAATTGCAGGATAACTCGAATTTCAATGGGATGATATGTAACAAACTCTCTAGAAGTTCTGTGATCAGAAGAATGTTCGATTCAATTTCGTAACACATTCCTATGTTGAAGATCGTAGAAGACAGCACGTAGGATGAAGCGTTTTTGGTTTTCGACAGGCTCTTCAATGGCAATAACTCTGATGAAAGCCGAGCACTCCACTAGCGCTCCGCCTCGCTACAAAGAGCAACTCATTGACTAGAACTGTGCGTTAAGCACGTGGTGCGGCCACCGTAACACCAATGCACAAACTTCACCTACAGGGCCGTCGTTGAACGAAAGCTTTGACTGTATTGCGACTCTCCGACCTTCATTTATTTCATCCTTCCCGACTGCTACTGTTGTTAGATTGGAGAAACTTTGGTAAGTGGTCAAGAGTATCAGTTCCGATGGCTGTACTCAGAGATAGTTTTTACTCCTGTTAACTGCCATTGATGAAAGTATTACAACAGAATATCATTCAACTGGCTTCGATAGCAGAAGCAAGCTTTCTTCCTCACGTCTCGTGCTCAGAATATGAGTCATTGTCCACACCATGCAAACGCAAGAACCACACCTCAGCTAAAACTGGAGCATCATACGCGTCAGAGTCTTCTTTCGGGCTACGACTTGAGCACTTGTTAATAGCGTTAGGGGGGGGGGGTGGAAATAGCTGTTGCATATGAGTTTGAGGTCATCGTGGGGGGGGGTGGCAAATGAGCTTTTGGCACTGACAGAGCTCTTTTAATGTGTGCTGCACCAGCGCAACTACCGCAACGACATTTTAATGTGTGTTTAGATTGTAGCATCATGGAATCGGGTCGATATACAAATGAATGCAATGGGGAAGGAGTCTCAGAGAAGGCCGGCTTGCTATATACAAGGGGGAGACAAAAAAGACATTGTGCCTATTCCACACATCAGCAAACTTTTCGTTGTAAAGGATGCTGCCATTGATGGAAATATTGCAGAAATATTACTTACGATTTGTTGGACCACAGCAGAAGCAAACTCTCCCTCTCTGCTCTCACCGTCTTCAGAATATGACGCTATCTCCCACCACCGTCAAACGCAAGGAGGCCCACCTTAACTCCAACTTGGAGCAGCTACTTTATTTCGTGATCGTTCAGTGAGGAACAGCTTCCCTGAGATATGTAGCAAACGAACAAGACGCCTTTCCACCTGCGTTTCAGATAAGGTTGCACTGGGACGCGATCCGTCAAGGTTCACCTAGGGCTCAACCCTTGCTTCGCAGAAAATTTCTGCTGAGGAGGGGCGAGGGTGAGGCACTGATTAGCCATTCGTTCACCTTGATCCATTTTCAGGTAATTTTCAATGAAAGTCCTTTCACTCGGCTGGCCTTCTTGGTGTAATATTTTAATAGAGCCGGCCAGCCGAAGTCCATTCGAAGAACTTTTAACGAGTCTCTTTCGCTCCGAAATGATGAAACCTACTGAAGAGTGGCTTTGGTCTTTGAGATTCAATTTTACCTGAAGGTATGAGTTTCTCCACCCACAGGTGTTCATGGCAATCATTCACGCTGTGTAAAGAGCGACAGCGCTAATCTGATAGCTTATTTTTCGGACCAAGATGATGCATCTCGCAAGCCAGGGTTGCTAAAAGCTTGCCTCGATTTTTGGCGGATACCCATATCTTAAATGAAAATGTGAACACTAATGGCTCCATCTCCAGTTCATCTTTTCGATGACTACTACATCGTTGATCGAGCAGCCATGCATTTGAAGAGCAGAAATCGCTGTATGGGCAAAAATGTAGTTGGGAAAGGGAAAAGGTAAGAAGGTGAAGCAAGGAGGACTCCTTTGTGCTGAGCGTGCCTGCCATCAGAGGTAAGGAAAAGGCATTGAAAAACGCAATGAATTTGTAAGGAATATATTTTTATAAAAACCAGTGAAGTATACTGAGCAGCCTACATATTTCGTATGGTCCAGAGTAGCAACCCCGAGCCTCACAGATGGTCAATTCTGCACAATATTATTACAGGGGGAGCACTGGGTAGTAAGGTATTCAGCTGGCCAGGTAGGATTCGCTTCAGGAAAAACACCTTACTGTTAGTCGTTTGCATAGCACGTAGAAACAACACCACTTGCCATAATACTACCTTACCCCTACCCTTACCCCTACGACTAGGAAACTGTGGTGCTAATGCCATGCCTGCTGTAAGTTTTAGAATAGACTGCTTTACTTTTCTACTTTGAAGAAGAGGAATGGTAGTGCAGTGGCATGCGGCGATGATTCCTTATCTATGGTATGGGGAATGAACCCTGAGTCGAACATTGCCTGAGTCAATCGAATCCTCAATGAGTCTACCAGGAACCCCACTTGCCACAATCTACCTAACCCAGAGATATGTACCCTACGATTGTGCCATACTGTGGTGCTAATGCCAAACCATGCGTAGAAGACTAAAATAGACCAGGACACCCTCGTAGGAAGGGAGGAAATTTTAATTTTTCCTACATCGGCTGCACCTGTGATGCACTCTGTAGTGTAGGCGCGCGTTTGAAGGGCACTATGAGGTCAGAAGCCGTATGCATGATCCCAGAGAGGAGATTTAGCAAAGCTAGGGATTTGATGTTTATTCTTTGCTTTCATTTACTCTGAACTTGTCACATGAGTCATGACATGGTGCAGAGCTCAAGCTCGACATATGGTTTAGTTTAAGACGTTCACAAGCTTTGTTGTTCGATCATGTGGCTTTTATGAATCCTTCCGGGTGACTCACTTATTGACTTTCAATAAATGTGACAAGCTTATGGAGACTTTTTGTCGTAGCTGACGTCGAAAGACATCATTTAGCTGTACAACGGGGTGCTTATGGTCGTGGATGACGCTAGAACGACGATCATCTACCGCTGAAGCATTGCTTTACATCGCATCATTCTTGTCTCAACTACCAAAGCTCGGCCATATTTTAGTGTTCCCCGCGAAAAACTTTTTAGTTTCCTAGCCCGACCAGATTTTAGTGTTTCTTGGGGCAAACACTGTAGTTTTCTATTTACCGTATCCTGAGTGTACCGTAATCCCATCTAAAATGCATCACTGTGGTGGTAAGTATAATGCAGCAAATAATTTTGTCTGGCTCTTTCATGACAGTCGTATTTCTGTGTGTTTTGCAGAAAGAGAGTTTTCCTATTATTGAGTATTTTCGCCAGCCTCATGCCGCTCGCCAGGGTCCGTATTTCCAACCGGTTCTCCGAAATAATGCGTTACGGTAAGGTCACCCGTATTTGGCCTAATAAATAGTAATAAGGTTCGTCTGAGGAGGGAGCAAAACGAACCATTTTAATTGTTTCGTTTGTAAAGGTTTTCTCTTTCTTAATTATGAGAACGTTGGAAATTTACTGCGTTCTTCAAGATTGAGGCAATTTCGAGATTTCTGATCGCTGGTTTCGGTGGGCCAAAGTGTGCTTTGATCACTGTTTCTTGATCGTGGTCCCTTGTTGATGTAGACATAAAAGCCTCCGGCTTCAGTCGATCCTCTCTGGGATGCTCTGCGCATTCCCTTGTATATGATGCTGTTTTCACGATGGCTTGCGGGGCCAGCCAATGCTCGAATCAGCATCTTTTCCTCCAGACAGTTGTCGTTTACTAATGTTAAAGGCACAACCAGGCAGAGGTCGTGTGAATACTCCCCTTCGGTCTATTAGTATAGAACCTATAGAGGGCCATCGAACAAATGTGGCGTTCCCGTGCACGGAAACCAACCGACAAGAGCGCTTGGGCCTTGCAAAGTAAGCTGCTCAAGCTGCAGATTCTTTTCTCCTATCAGACTGTTGTCTGGCGCTCTCTCATCTGTAGCGCTCTCTCGCCCATACTCTCCTCTCCGCGCTTAGTCTCTCATTCCCTTAGCACAGCCGATTAGGAAGGTGAGTGAGCCCTTAACCTAAGCGTTTTTGACGGATTCTTTTCCTTTTTTCTTTACTGCCGGCCCATTTCCACCAATACATTCGCATTCGTGTGCAAGAGCCACACCAATGTGATCCTGGGGCATGCCTTTGATTAAAGCAACAATCCAGGAACGAATTCGCGGGTAAGGACCACCTATAATGACGTTGCAGGTGAGAAGTTGGTCAATGGAGAAAGAAAAAGTAGAAAAAAACGTCGGGCAGGGGCTTAGACAGGGACTCCCCCTGCCGTTTAGGGAGACGTGTGTTGGACGAGTTGTCCGAACCTGCCCGTAGTACATGCGCTCCAATTGCAACTGCTGGCAAATAGCCATGCATGCTTGCAAATACATAACTATTTGCCAGCAATCGAAATTGAAGCGCTTCAATTGCGTTCTTATGGAATCGACCTCATACAGCGCGGCGGTCCCGCAACGACCGCTAGTCAAGCACGGACTCTGCACAGCGTATGTTGGGCGATCCGCCTCGGTATGGGTGATCCGCCCCCTCCAAGAGGACTTCGACCCCTTCCAGCGCATTTTAGAGGTAGGTTTTGAACTTAAAGACATTTCCTATAAACTTTAGTTGGGCTGGGGCATGTTTTGACCGCCTAATGACCAAGTAGTTGAAACCCTGCCTGGACTGTTGCTTTAATAGTATAAGCTAATTCTCTTATAAGCCTCAGAATTAGAAGGATTGGATGGGCCTAAGGCTAAAGTTCGTTCTGAAATTGTGATGCGAAATCGCGGACGCGCGATAAGAAGCAGCGATCCCACCCGTACACATTTGTGATAGATCATACTTTTTCCATTGATCATCAGCATTGAACAAGGCGGAATTAGCCTTATCTTGAGGAACAATGCTGGGGCATGATAACACTCTTGTCCCTTTATCCTATTATATACTTCATCCACTGTTTTTTTCTTTTATTTGATTCCTTTATCAATCTTTTTTTCTCGATTAAATTCTGTACAGAGGTATTTGGTAGTTCTCATGTTCCTCTTGTAACAATGAATGCACTTTTCTTTCTTACCTTTGCCCTGAAAGAGCCTAATAAATGTTCTATTGAATATTTAGTGTTTTCCTGTACGTCTCTGAACGCCCTCTGAACTTTCAGACATGCAGCAACACTCTTTTGATATCTTCGCATCCGGAAATTTTCAGAAAGCTCTGCCTCACCTCTGTACGACATCTGAATCCGTGGTCCGCTTATCCGAATCGGTGCGCCATTGAAAAGCCAAAAGATCTGTAGAAATGGGGACAATTCAGGTCAACTATTTGAGATGACAACATTCTCACAAACCTTCGGTTTTGGATTGCCGACGATGTTCGACTGAAGGATAGCATCGGTGCCTTCAGTGAGGCGCAGTCCACGTGGAGGTACACGAATGATCGGACGAGTACCAGGTGCTCCTTTGTCCAACATTGCCAGTTCTGGCTCTGTCTCGGATTCCGAAACACCCCACGGTGACTGAAATGGTCCAATATCAACATTTTGTGGCTTCAAGCTGACTACGTAAAAGGATCGCCAATACAGGAGAGTCCAAAGGCCGTATTTTGCGCTAGCTGATGCGCCCTGCATTTTAACAGCATAAAAACAGACTAAATTCGTTATGTCACTTCTTTCTGAACGGCATATGCGCGGAAGCAACTACTGGTGGCTTCATTAGCGCTCACACTGACATCACAATCTTCATGCTTGAAGGCACGCTCCGTATTAGGCGCGCTCGCCTGTTCCATCCCGGGGTAGTAGACAGGCGGACAAGCGTTGATGTCGCGCCCCTTTTGCCGCTTGAAAGTGCGCGACAAAGGCGCAAGGAAGCTCGTCCGACCCGCAACTCACACCTTCGTCCGCAAGCCCCACCCTCCGCTGTCGGTTGCCACGTGCCGCTTGGGGCATACCCGGGT